>JAUMHR010000064.1:5899175-5911819 GCA_032361145.1 Enteromius fasciolatus
CCAAGTGATTAGCACACCTGATTCTGATCATTTGAATGGGTGAGCGAAAACTTTTGGTAATATAGTGTATCTTATATCAATTTAGCAATACATATGTAAGATGAAAGTATCCAATAAATAGAAGTAACGCAATAGAACAAAGATAAGTCATATATAATTTGCAATGTTCTCTTTAGTATTTTGTTTTTTAATTAAAATTATGACAGACTTTACGGTGGCCGAGAGGTGCAATTGGCCAAATTCCTGAGTGACAATCAGATTACCCAATCAGCTCAAAGCAACAAATTTTAACAAATTCATGATCTGTTATTAAGAGGCACAGAGAGACATTTGCTGTATTTGGCTCTTAAGTGTTAAACATAAGGGCCAAATCATCTATCCACCATAACACTTATGTAATAAATACTGCTATAATTGCTTGCAAATTACAAAATTTGTTTACATAGGCTACTTTTATTTAATAGTGTAGACAAGCTATTGACTGCAGTGGTACTTTATAGCAGTTGTGATATGAGACAAGTGATGTTGAACTTCTCACCATAGAAAGTGACTGTCTGTTACTTTTCAGGTACTCGAGCTGCGTCGACGAGGCGCTATGGGAACGCCCTCAGCATGACGGCTCTGAATTGTGTGTTGAATCAGCCAATGATGAGCTGGGACATCATAGGCGGGTGACGTCACTAGCCAGGAAGCATATAAGCATGTGGAAAGTGACCGGCAAACTAGCTTTCTGTCATTCAGCGAAGCGCTCCGTGTGTGTGATTGTGAATTGTCCTAGAGTTAAAAAGTGTCTCTGTGTGAACGAAAAGTGAAAGAATGTCTAAATCAAAGGAGAAAACTAGAAAGACCGAATGCAGCTCACAGTACAGAGTGTGTGTTAAACTCGTTCGTGGGCAACTTGACCTCCGTGATGCTGAACAATATGAGGAGGAATCCGAGACGGACGAGTCCCTATCTCGATCCTCCATAACGGGGTTGAGCGCCAGCCGAGCGAGGAAAGAAAGCACATACTGCTACTTCCCCTCGTCAGGGCGGCGCAGCGCTGCTCCTCTCGGCGTCCGAGTATGAGGAGCTAGTGGAGGTGGTGACTCATGCCGTAGCCAAGTTAAATCTTGAATGGCCAGACGAGGTTAAAGCAGAGCCCAGAAAAAGTAAATTGGATGAAAGATTTCTGAAAGCTAGACCACCACCTTCAAAACGGAGCCTTCCATTATTTCCTGACTTGCACACCGAGGTGACAAAGTCATGGAAAAGGCCTTTCTCGTTCAGATTATTCGTCCTGGCTTCAGAATGCTATAGAAACGTGGCGGGGATGAATGAGAAAGGCTATAAGACATTCCCCGGGTAGAGCAGACACTCACGAGCTATCTCTCTCCCGACCTGGCAACGTCTTTGAAGGCTCCATCCTTGCCCACAAAGCCGCTAAGAACAACATCGGCGTTAGTGGGCAGGGGGTACTTAGCAGCAGGTCAGGCTCGTGCGTGTCTGCACACTTTGGCAGTGTTACAGGCGTACCTGCTGAAAGAGCTGGATGAAGGCGAGCAAGTTAGTTCAGATGACATCACAGAACTTAGGAGAACCGCTGACCTCTCTTTGCATGAATTATGGCAGCAATGGTGGCGGCAGAGAGGCATATTTGGCTGACTCTGTCAGATATGAGAGAAAAAGACAGAGTCTGCCTGATGGACGCCCCGCTTGCGCCTGAGGGTATGTTCAGCGACGCTGTAAACACGGTCGTCGAAAGACACCAGGAGGCAAAAAAGCAAGTGGCGGCGTTTCAGCGGTTCCTCCCTCGCCGCTCTCCAGCTCAAGGGTCTGCTGGGCGGGAGCAGCCCCACCTGAGTACCGGCTCCTCATACCGTGAATACAGAGACATGCAAAAGCAGAGTGTCGCCATGAGAGCTCCTCCCCAGAGACAACAGCAAGGGAGTTGGCAGCACTCTGTTGCGGGGCCTTCTAGATCTCAAAAAGACCTGAGAATTATTCTCCAAGAGAAAAAGAAGGTCTCGCAGGGCAGAAAGGGGAACATAGCGGCGCTGAGATGTTCGCCACCGAGCTCTCACAAGGGACCAAGCTCTGTCTCAATGGGTCTTGCGTACTGTAGAAAGTGGATACAAAATCCAGTTCAGACGAGCTCCGCCATAATTTGCGGGCGTCAATCGAACAATAGTTCATTCAGAGCAGGCTCTGGTGATGGAACAAAAAGTCAAAACTCTTCTGAGGAAGAAGTGCAGGTTCTACAGCCGCTTCTTCATAGTTCCAAAGAAGGATGGAGGGCTGAGAAACCCTGATCTTAAATCTCAGGGTTTTGAACCTCTCAGTTATGAAGCTGAAGTTCAGAATGCTTACTGTGAAGCAAGTGGTAGCACAAATCAGGTTCGAGAACTGGTTCGTCAGAATAGATGTGAAAAATGTGTGCTTCCATGTATCGATCCATCCTTCGCACAGGAAGTTCCTGAGGTTTGCTTTCGGGAGCAAAGCATACTAATATCGGGTACTACCCTTCGGCCTTACACCGTATGTTTATGAAATGTGTGGATGCAGCTCTGGGTCCTTTGTGACTCCAGGGCATCCGTATTCTAAAATATATCGACAACTGGCTTATGCTAGCACGATCGCCGGAAGAAGCGAGCAGACATCGAGATGTCGTCCTCGCTCACATATAGCGTTTGGGGTTGAGACTGAACGCCAAGAAAAGTGTACTTTCTCCAGTACAGAGAACCACTTATCTAGGCGTGGTGTGGGACTCGACCACGATGCGGGCACATATGACACCTGCTTAAGTAGAATCGATCCTCACCGCCGTCGCGAGAGTAAAAAAAGGTCACTCACTGTCAAGCAGTTTCAAAAGTTGCTCGGCCTTATGGCAGCAGCGTCCAACGTCATACCTATTGGCATGCCGTACATGAGACCCCAAAAGTGGTTACTCAGGAACAAAGGCCTTGAGGGGAAATCCCCTTCGCATGATCAGTGTGTTATGGCGAGCTGTACGTGCCTTAGATATGTGGAGGAAACCTTCATTCCTAAATCAGGGCCCAGTGTTGGGAGATCCGGGTCGCCGCAGAATACTAGTCTGATGTGCTGATAGTGCTGATCACGAGTGTTAGCATGTTAGCAGTTTTTCAAGCACTCAAACACTTCTTCACAGACATAAGAAATCAACATGTGTTGGTGTGCACCAACAACACCTCTGTTGTCTCTTACATCAACCACCAAGGAGGTCTGCGATCCCTTCTACAAGCTGGCACACCAAACCCTTGTGTAGGCCCGGGAAAGGTCCCGAGACAGGGGCCGAGGCACAGGGAATGGATGCTTCACCCAGAGGTGGTGGATATGGAGAAGATACCACAGGGCAGAGGGGGACCTCTTCGCGACTCAATAGAACGTGCAATGTCCCCTCTGGTACTCTCTAGTTCATCCAGCTCTGCTGGGACTGGATGCCATGGTACAGACATGGCTGAGGCATCGTCTGTACGCTTTTCCCCAATCGCTCTGCTCCCAGGAGTTCTGGCAAGAGTGCGCCAGGACAAGGTCAGTCTACTGCTTGTAGCGCAGTTCTGGCCGGGCTGAGTGTGGTTCTCGGACCTGACAGACCTCTTACACAGCCCTATGTGGGAAATTCCGATCAGGAGGGATCTCCTCTCACAAGCGCAATAGTCCACCCCCGTCCGGAGCTGTGGAAACTGAGAGTGTGGCCTCTGAGGGGGCACAACTCTTAGCCACAGGTCTCTTTACTGAGGTGGTAGAGACTCTTCTCCAATCTAGAGCTCCATCTACGAGAAAGCTGTATGGCCTTAAAAGGAAGTTATTCACTTCATGGTGTAAAGAACGCCAGCAAGATCCAGTTAACTGCCCAGTTGGTACAGTACTTGAATTCTTGCAGGCCCGTTTCTCTACTGGGGTCACCTCCACCCTGAAGGTTTACGTGGCGGCCTACCACTCCTCTCTAGGTGGACATACAGTGGGTAAAGAACCCCTGGTCATACGCTTCCTCCACGGTGCGCTGAGGCAACCAGTACGGTCCTGGGTGCCCTCCTGGGACTTGGCTGTCGTGTCAAACCCTCTGTGGGTCACCTTTTTAGCCCATAGAGGAGATCTCAGATTGTTTTTTAACGATAAAGACCACACTACTGCTTGTGTTGTGTTCTCTGAGGAGAGTAGGTGACCTTCAGGCCCTCTCAGTGGCCCCTACACATCCGCGAGCAGGTTACAGTCCCAAGGTACCTATGGTCACACCTCAGACAGTCGTACTACAGGCCTTTAACCCATCTCCCTTCAGGGAGCTGCGTCTTGAAACCACACTTTTGGCATCCCCTGCCGGCTCTCTGCTGCATGACAGGAGCTTGTTTGCCGGTCACTTTCCACATGCTTATATGCTCCCTGGCCAGTGACATCACCCGCCTATGACGTCCCAATTCATCATTGGCTGATTCAACACACAATTCAGAGCCGTCACGCTAAGGGCGTTCTCATAGCATCTTGTTCATTCAAGGAACAGGGTTTTATACATAACCTTGAGACGTTTTTTAGTAATCCAAAAGTAAATACAATATAGGTGGGCCCTAAGAGTGATGTTTCAGCATGAACAAAGTCTTTTCCACACAGCAAGTGATCCTGGCCCAAATGTGACTTTAAACTGGCACTGCTGGCCTCCTGTCAGTAATAACCTGTACCCTTTCAGCCAGAGCTGGGTGTGGCAATGATGGAATAAAATATCGCAATAAATATATTACAGATTATTACAGAATATTACAAAAATGTTTACAGAAGTGTTGTATTGTTTTTAAATTGTATCTTTTTAAAAGTCCAAACAGAATGAAACAAATCATTTAAAAATTAAGCACATCAATAAATCAAACCTCTGCTTAAAAAAAACAATAGAAGCCCAACAGAAACCATCACAGAAATTCTAATGGTTTCCATAAAAATACGATTATGAACCATTACCTTTTCCCAGTAAAACCATTACAAACCATTTAAAAATTCCTTTTTAGTGTGTTTTGGGCACTTTTCCAATAGGATTTAACGTCCCACCAATAGCACCATCACATAGGCTACCAGTGGACACCATTATACTTTCCATTAAAACCAATACAATTCCCATTATAACAATTAAATCTATTACATGTTATATTGTGTTTTGGGCAAGGTTCTATTTTTTTTTTTTTTTCCAGCAAGGACTGCAGTATATTAAATAAAATGTTATGTTATTATTCTCTGTATATCTTTAAACAGAGAAAGAGATCATTTAACTATTATCATGTAGCCTAATATTTATTTGGTTTACCATGGGCCACATACATTTATTAATATGCTGTCATGCACAAACATTTAATAAAATGATCATGAAAATTTAGTTTCAACATTAACATTAACTTGATATTATCTTTCTTTGCACAAAACAAAATTATTCTCCTAGCTTCTCAAAACTGAAGTTGACCCTGATATCACATGGATGTTTGAACAATGTAATTACTACGTTTATGGCCCTGAGACCATTTCATTTGTATTGCTGTCTATGGAGGGTCAGATAGCTCTCAGATTTCATCAGAAATATCTTAATTTGTGTTCAAAGTCTTACAGGTTTGGAACGACATAAAGGTAAGTAATTAATGTCAGAATTTTCATTTTGGTGTAAACTAACCCTTTAAGCTGCCATTGTTCTCTTTCAGGTCAAGTGCGAGTGTGCTGATTAAGCTGGATCTTCTAAACATATTTTTAGCTAACTGCTTTAACACATCCGGTTTACTGACACAGGCATCTGAAGGAAACTCTATCGTCCCCCAGAGAACTGAGGTTTGTTACCACCACAGCAACACAAGAACTTTATGTATGATAATTAGGCATATGCATGCATATGTTTACAACCATGTAGTTGCTCACTGATTTAAGATAAGAGGAAAAAATTGACTTACATCATCCTTAAAGAATGGATGCATCCCTCTCGTGCTTAGGCATTACCAAACAACGACAAGTGAGTGCACACACACCAATGCACCCAGGACCAAACCCAGCAACTAAATACACACATCCTATACCAGATTAAACCCTAGCAACTAAACACATGCATGCACACACACGGCACTGCTGTGTTCAAGCCTCTCCTATTACTGTTTTAATAGGGAATTTGAGAGTGTGTGGAGGCCCAGGGGCGAAGGCTGTCTCTGCACATGATCACCCGCAACTAATACATCCCACAACTGCACATGAGTGTGATGGAGCCCCTGCCTGTATTACTGTGGAAACAGGTGCTCTTTGCAGCCCAGCAGATGTCCCACAATGCCACTGTGGAAACAGCCTCTCAATAGCTGCGCACAGATACAATGCATGATGCCCTGCCAAGGTGGTCCGACTTCTGTTTATAGTTGACGGTACGTGTCTTTGTGCGTACGTATTGACATAATCAGACTTGTATGTTTGTGGATGGGCTTTCCTGAGTAATGTATTAAATACAACATGATCTGTGTGTCATTAAGCTTCTAAGAACAAACCAAAAAAAGGTGTAATACACTTACAATGGATTTATAGTTATATAGTTATAATCATACTTAAAGTATGCTGTTCATAATATTTTGTGATCCTTAAGAAGTCATTCTACTATATGCTGATTTAGTATCACTGCTAGAAACTGTTGTGCTGGAACCTGTGATACTTTTTTCAGGATTCTTTGTTGCATTTATTTAAAATAGTAACATTTTCCAATAGTATACACTACTGTTCAAAAGTTTGGGAACAGTGAATTTTTATTTATATGCTTTTTTTGAAGTGGAAGAAGAAATGAAATTTTTGATTCAGCAAGGTGTTAAATTAATAAGAAGTGATAGCAAAGATTTATATTGTTAGAAAATGTGTATAATTTCAATAAATGCAGTTCATTTTAACTTTTTCTTCAAAGAATCTGAAAGTGTTGCAGTTATTAAATGATAATAAATAATTTCTGAATGATTTCTGATGGATCATCTGACACTTTAGACAGGGTTAATGGCTGACAGAAATTCAGCTTTGCATCACAAAAATAAATTCTATTTTAAAGTATACTGTATTAAAATAGAAACCCATTATTTGAAACTGTAATAATATTTCACAAAATTACTGTTTATATATATATATATAATTATTATTACAAATAATTACATGCCATCTTTATTATTGCTAATTTTACCGTACATGTCATATTAACACATTTATCATAATTTTATGGTGGTATTTTAGACAGCACCTAACTGTCACTATAAAAAAAGAGCTGGTGGGGTCAGTATTCCATGTTTGATTCAATTTTAACTACAGTAGCTGTTTCTTTGTAATTTTGTTGTGAAATTTACTATTCAAAGTGAATTCTTCACCAATTTTTCTTGTTGTATCGAAATTGTATTTACTCCACAGTTTTACTGTATATATATATATAAGTGCTTATTGTTCCCACACTTCTTTTTTTGACCCTGTCACAGTCTCCCAAAACTTCACTGTGCTTCCTGTTTACAGAAATAGCCTCCTTCAGTTTTTTCTCCACCTGGGTTGAAACATCCTAAACAGCCCGTGTCCCGTGCCAGACAATGAACGTAACCTGTTCCTGGCTAAAAATCTGGCCCTGCTAATGCCGCTGTGTGAAGTCTGCGCTCAACCATTTGCTCTGTCTGTAGAAATAGAAGCAGGCATTACCGGCCTGATGGAAGTAAGGTTATGGCACCGTGCCAGCCTCCGAAGAGTGCCAGAGCCAGATGGCATTAGACCAGGGCCCAACACACATGCACACACACCTTAATAACCAGCTGTATGGGCACCCTTTTGTTCACTGATGCTTAACAAACACTGCGCGTGTTTCATGTAGTAACATGTGTCTTTGCGCATGTGTGTGTCTTTGAAGTCTAACATGTTCTGGGGCCGGACAGTGATGTGTGACAATGACCTGAACACCCTAAATCGTCATGTGATTAGAGGCAAACAACAGTGAAATAGAACATGCAACATAAAGTAAAAACTGAAACAAATGGGTTTTGTTTTTATTTTTTCTTCACAAAAATGCAATTCAGTCCACACAAGATATATGTTTGGAGAAATTAAACATTATATCACTTGCTCATCAGTGGATCCTCTGCAGTGAGTGCAAACAGCTGATAATAATAATCCACATCTCTCCACTCCATCGATCTTGTGAACTGAAAAGCTGTCTGGAAGAAACAAATCCATCATTAAGATGTTTAAATGTTAAACTGTCGCTTCTAGGCAAATACAATTCCATAATCCATTGTATACTTTCCTCCAATGGAAAGGTACCCCGTTGTCCTCTCACATCAAAATTCGTTAGGAACTGATTTGGACTGTTTTGGTTTGCAGATTTCTCTCCTGGTTCAGATGAGATTGCTTTTTTTCACTGGAGAAAGCAATATTATGGCCTTTTTTAGCTGTGAGAAGAAAAAAAGAAAGTGTTAGTTAACACAAAAATGAAAATGTTGTCATTAATTACCTCATGTTATTCCAAACCCACAAGACTTTAGGATTTTTGATGACATCAGAGAGCCATACGACCCTCCATAGACAGCAATACAAATGAAGAAACATAGTAAAAACATCTGTAAAACATAAACATAAGTCATAAACATGTGACATCAGTGGCTCAACTTCATTTTTGCGATGTTATAAGAATATATTTTGGGGCAAATAAAACAAAAACTCTTTCTCCTGTGACTTGCGTCTTAAATTATGTTATTTTTGATTTCTTAGCACAAAAAAACGTTTTTCTCATATAGTCGAAAAACGGAAGTTGAGCTGATGTCACGTGGACTTTTTACCAGTGTTTTTACCATGATTCTGGATCTGGGATCCCTTCAGTTGTATTGCTGCCTATGGAGGGACATATGGCTCTCTTAATATCGTCAAAAACATCTTAATTTGTGTTCCAAAGATGAACGAAGGTCTTATGGGTTTGGAACGACACGAGGGTGAGTAATTAATGATAGAATTTTAATTTTTGGGTGTACTAACCCTTTGATGAAGAGTTTGTTCATTACAAATATGCAGTTTGTGGATCAGCTGTTTGGACTCTCATTCTGATGGCACCTTTGAACTACAAGTCATATAATGCTCAATTTCTCCAAATCTGTTCTGATAACGAAGCAAGTCAATCTACAGCTTGAATGTTCAGAGGTTAAGTACATACTGTATTAACTAATAAATATAAACTATTTCTTTAATATAATATTTATTCTTCTAGACTAAATAATTTTCCATTTTTCCATCAGCTAAAATCAGCTTTCAAACACATACTTAGCAAGATTTCTATGTGTGACTGATATGTTCAGGTGGAGCAGTGTTTAGCAAAGAGTCACGTACAGTGAGTTTCTGTGAAGTGTTGGGTCACATTTCCATGTCCTCGGTAGATCCCTATGTCCAGGGAGCATGAGGAATTGCGGGAGGACTGCAGCTAGTGCTTGATATCGTAAGCCTGTTATGATTTTCACTGATCCCCAAAATTTGTCTCAGATGGTGAAACAGAGGCAGAAATCATATGGTGTTCTCTGGGTCTTAGAAGGAAAACGGATCTAATGGATGTCTTAAACTTCTGATTGATTTGGTGCAATGAGGACACATGGACAAATGAGAAAGTAAAGACATTTATATGTCAAAAAGAGATTTCTATTTCATATATATATATATATATATATACTGTATATGCTAAAACTGGCAATTTTTAAGTACATCTGAAGTAAATGTCACTTTCTAAGATGTAGACTGTCGCCATGGCAACCAAGATTTCAATACTTATATTTTTCAGCTTGATGGTCTTTATATATATATATATATATATATATATAAATCAATATCCAATTAATTATGAACAAGCTGAACTGTAAACTGTAGTTGCTCAAGCGACACATTCTTTTGGTTTAGCAATATGTCCTCTACTAAAATCAATATTTCCCAACACTTTAATTATGAAATATGCATCACTGAACCAGGAGTGGGACACATTATATAATGTTCATAGTGTATTTTTTTTCTTTTGATTGACAGAAGAACAACATATTAAGCCTGTTGCTATTGTTTGATTTATTATTTCTTGTAGTATAGCATTTAGTGTTTACACACGATGTAGTGAGCTATAGGCTAGGATTTCATTTTGAACAAGAAGAGTGTTGCTGTTCAGGACAGACAGGGGCAGCACTGCCTCACTTCATTCATTAGTCACCCGCTCACAATCACTCCATCTACTGCTAAAGCAAAGCGTCTCTGCAGCTCAGCAGAGCTTTGGACAATTTTGCTCTCTTAATCTGTTTCTTTCTCAGTTTCTCTATAGAGGAAATTTGCCTAATGACCCAGAGGTGTTAGACTGAGCTTCCTGTCCGACCATCAGAGCCAAACGCGATGCTCACTGAACAGGAAATGAAATCATCACACACCATGACGAGGGTAATTACCTAACATTGTCTTCACAGCAGTCCATGATTTTCCACCATTAGACTGGGGGCTTTTTCACATTGTAGGACAATCTCAGTGTTTATAGAATATTGTAGGATATTGTTAGTAGTCAGACAGATTCAATTCATCTCATTATATATATTATATATTATATATTTTTCATATACATACATAGGCTACATATATATATATATATATGTTTATTTTTGTTTAATTTATTTGGAAATTTTCACTTCAAAATGCAATGTCAATTTCACAAATAATTATAAAGGAACAACAAGAAGCACTTCAAAAAGAAAATGTTTACAGCATACTTTTAAATAATAATAAAATTAAAAGTAAGTTTAAAAACCTAAAGTTCCAGTAATAATGGACTCTCCCAGATGTCCTTTGATGACACATTTAAAAAACGATTTATTATAATATAACGATATATTATATATTTTAAAATGTTTATATTGTCTTTCATTGTTTATAGCCTTGGTTCAATGAAATTTGATGACCTTTAAGTCAATTATATTTTAATTAGCCTCCTATGGTATTGTGATTGTATATACTATAAAAGTGGGCAATGATTAATCAAGATTAATTGCAATTTAATATGTGTACCGTTCATATTTACATGGGTTACAACTACAATAAACCATCAAATTGTAATGATGCCTATTGAGCATTGTCAGCGTAATTTATTAAGTGAATTTATTTTAGCTACAGTTGTCAGATTTTTTACCATTAACTTGAATTTCTTTTGTGCAGGTATGCGTTTTTTGGGAAGCGGTGGGAGTATTATCTTTAGTCTGTGAGGGTTATCTCTGTGTTGACAGGCTAAATCGAATGGCCTCTCTAATCAGATAGCACTTGGTTTGAAGCACTGCTCCAATAGCTTAAAGATCATATAAACACCCTCGAGCTGTTCCTTTTCTCACCATGCCCCATACAAACACTCAGATATTCAAAGCAAAAGCTGCCGTATATCTTGGTAACAACCTGTTTTATGGCTTTAAAGTGTCGACAAATAAACAGTGTCTTCACACCAGCTTCAAATGCATCTTTACTTGCGACTGAACAAGATTATATTGAACGACAGTGGCCCT
The DNA here is from genome assembly GCA_032361145.1 of Enteromius fasciolatus. Taxonomy (NCBI): domain Eukaryota; kingdom Metazoa; phylum Chordata; class Actinopteri; order Cypriniformes; family Cyprinidae; genus Enteromius; species Enteromius fasciolatus. Next base: position 5,910,686 of record JAUMHR010000064.1, read on the forward strand.
GTTTGTAAAACCGTGCATCAAAGCGAACATTTCAAGCACTGTCACTGGAATGCTCTCTAATTTTACTATATACACACACCTAATTTAGCGGTAGACTTTGATGCACCCCTGCTGAGAGGGACTTGGACTTTCCCACGCTGAAATGCTGCCTCACATTTGGAGCATACCACATGTCTTGCTTCAGAGGATTTTCACCCCCATACTGTAAGCATGTGCCTGCTTGTTAAAAAAGACATAGGTTGTTTTTTCAGTAAACAGTTTTAACCAGATCACAATGACATGACTAGCATTCACCTCTTAATTTGAAGAGCTTTGTGGAAATCCTCTAAAAACAGAGTTTAGTCATTTACAGGCCTGTTGTTTGGTCCTCATCACAATGTTATGCAAAGAAGTGTTCTCGTCTTCTCGGCTAGTCTACCAGGTTATGTTTGCCAGGCTTGTGTGCCATTCTGATTTGGGAACTTTTGAAATTGACAGTGAGGAAGTAGAATTTAAATGAATTGTAATTCAAAGAGATTGTTGGCTTGACGTAGCCTTGTTTGATAGTTTCAAGGCATTGAAAGTACTACAGGCTAAACCATTTTACATTCATAACATGCCTTCTCTCAGACTGCATGAAATACGTGATGGTTTTATTTTATTATTTATGTCTCTAGTTTTTGATTACAATGTTACAATGCATGTTTTTAAAGCCATTTTCTAAAAGATTTTTATATTTACCAGTTTTATTGTTTTATTATTATTCTTCATGTTTTTAATGTGTTGTATTCTGTTAGTTTGCTGAATTTTGTTCATATATTACAAGATATATAATTTATTTATTTAAAGGGCATCCTAAATCCCCTCTATAAATTATTTGAAACTCTTTAAAAACTAAATCAATGTTCAGGAAATATATGTAAATTAGTTTTTGATAATGTATAATTTATGTAATCTTGTAATTCTAAACAGTCTTAACAACGCATTCTCACTCCCAAGTCGTCACATTTTGACGCTTGAGGAAGACCCCCTTTGCGTCACATTTTGATGATCAGGGTAACCCTTTTCGTCACTTTTCGATGCGAAGGGTCCTCAGTTGTTTTACATACAAAACCCTTAGCATCAATATGTCGATAATTTGTATAATTTAATCCA
>JAUMHR010000064.1:5933963-5959618 GCA_032361145.1 Enteromius fasciolatus
GAGAGAATGGGGAAAAAACCTTGTGAGAACCAGGCTTAGTTGGGTCCAGTTCTCCTCTGGCCGGACGCCCAGCACCTCAGCACATTCAGTGTCTGACTTCACACCCTGGCAACTATTTATATTGCTAACAGATAGCTTTCACCAGATATCATAGACCTCTTTTGAGACTGTAATGAGTAGAAAGAAAACATATTCTATTGTTTAGCGTTCTCCCTCAGTACTGAGAACATTATTTTGCAGAGCAACTAAGCTATCTGTTAATCTGTCAGCATCTATTGCTAGCTACCTGAACAACAGCAGAAGCGGTTAAATGGCACAGACATTTGAAGGAAACTCTATCATTCCCTAGAGTACTGAGGTTTGTTACTGCCTCTGTAATACAGTGATGCATGTTAATATCTACAACAGGACTGTGTGCTGGTTGCCAGTTGGAAAAGCATTTATTTCTGTGTTTGTGTACTTTATTTCTGGCCTAAAGCTGAGCCTCTTTCACCCAACACATGAAAACACTTTCCAAATTGTACCATTTCTCTCTCTCACACGGGTGAATTGGCACTGGTCTTCTGTTTGATCGAGGAAAAAGTATGTCATTTATCTCGCGCTAAACAGCTTGTTTTTGTTGTCAGTGAATGACAAATTATCCGACAGTGATTTTATCTCTAGCTGTCGAGAAGTTAAAAGCTTATTTTTGTTGGACTATAATTTTGCGTTCTCTTTGTCTGCAGGGTGTTTTGCTCATTCACTCGCGTTGGCCTTTAGCTGTGCGTGTGAATGAGCTGTTTTAGGAGTCCCTGTAAGCCACGACCAGATATGTGAAGATATCAATGACACATCCATGATTTAATGAATCCATTCAAATGTGCAGAGCATCTTATGTTTTAGCAGTCAAACTGAGTTGCTAAATTCAAGGACCCAAAGCTAACCATTTAGGGCCATTCACACCAAGAATGCTAACAATATTAATAACTACATTACACCAATAAACAATAATGTTCTGTTTATTATACTGTAAGCTGATCGTCTGTGTTTTTTATTGTTTTTAAAGTGACTCCAACAGTATCGTTTGGACCTATCCTAACAGTCTACTCTGAGAGTTAGTCATGTAGTTGTAAATTCATGAGAATTAGTTAACATGTAGTTACATAGTTACTTATAATTAGTAGAACGAGGACTATCAAAATAAAGTGTCACCCAGAATGCTTCTTTTGAGGACACTATATTAATAAAAAGCTCCTTTTGATGATGTCTTGGAAAATAAAAGGTATCTTGATTTCTAAAGACGCTATAACATTTCTTTACTCAGTTAAAATAGTCAGCAGTTTAAGTTGTTGTCAGGTTATTATATAGGAAATGCTGTAAAAATAGGGCACAACATACTATTAATGTAAAGGAATTTTCTGTATTGATCTTTCACAGGTGTTTTACCTGTATTTTGAAAAACACAGTTCAATGTTAAAGAATAATGTCCTGGAAGAAAACAGTACCTTCTCCATTTTTCTAAGTGTGTGTGTGTGTGTGTGTCAGACAGAAGCCCTGCTCATCCTCTCTCTCTCTCTCTCTCTGAGGTCCAGACACTGACAGTGAGACAGTAAGCGGAGATGAGGTGGTGAGAGCGAGCCGTGTAGGGAATCGAGTCGCATTGATCTGTCCCCTCCTCTGTCCCCGAGCCCATAAAAATCATTAACCTTTCTGCCACAGACTCGCTAAAGCTACAGCCCAGTATCTAACGGAGGTTAATTAAAACTAAATGCGGGGAAGGGGGTTCGAGAGGTGGCCGATCTCAGGGGAGAGTCACCCAGACTTCTAAATGAGTTCACAGCAGGCTGCGCCGCTTTGACACACACAATGTCATCATTGTCCCCCTGTTATGGGACACGGACGCTAATATTCCTTGGGGTCTTTTCCCAAAGATTAATATAGTCCTTGGCTGTTGCCTGGTAAATTATGACCTCCGTATCTCAGCGAAGGACTTGTTATTGAGTTATTAATAGCTTACTGGTGGGAAGTCATGAACATTGTTTCAGAGGCAAGGCAAGTTTATTTAAATACAACATTGCATACACACTGTTAATCTCAAGTACTTTACTAACAATATAAAAAATAGTAACAATAATAATAAGTAGTTATTCAAAACAAAAATACTAATAAAAAGTAAAATATATATATAATGGTTATTTTCCAGCTTGAACTAATAAAACACATTGTGTTGATGATGATGGGTTGTGCCTTTTTTAGTCAAAATACTTTTTTTACAATTTGCTTTTTTTTCTGTAAAATGGATTTACAATGAAATATGTAAGTCAAATCAAACCACTGTTGAGGAGTGAATTATTAAAAAGTTTTAGAGGAATAGCATTCAGTTCCTTCTGGTGACTGATTAGACCTACAGTATCACAGTAATCCAATTAAAGAGGCACATTTATGAATCCTGTCAAATCTGGAAAAGCATAAGACAAAGACAATTCAATCTACAGCAGCCAATTCATTCCGTGCATGACTCAAATCTCTGATTATTATACATTTTTAATGAATTTCTTATTGAAAAACTAAAATTATGCCTCAAATAATGACATTTTAAAATTCTAAGCCTTAATATAATGTTCTGCAGAAACACGCTTCACTGTGTAGCTCTGAATTTGATTACTGTAACCTTCTGTAATGACGCACAATATGAGTTCCTCTCCGTTTTGTGCTGGATAAACAGATAATGCTGCCGCAGCGCAGGGGAAGAGGACACACTTCAAGTTTATTGCCGTCTATTGAACATGTTATTGCTTTTCTCCCTGTAGAGTTTCTGTCCCAGGTGAGAGCAGAGACTTTGAGGGTGTGTGTGTGTGTGGTGGTCCCTTAGTCCCACCCAGAGCAAATCTATAATTAAACCACAATTGCTGACTCAGCCATTCAGAAAGACGCACACAACAGACCGACAACTCAAGTAGAGATGAAGATTTAAGGTGGAAAGTTTGCTTAAATAGATGCTAAGATCCCGTTAGTCACAGCACAAAAATACACAATTATTGAGAGAATCTCAAGTCTGTGGTTATTTATAAAGCACAACAAATACGGTAAGTGAAACATGAAAATAAAACTGAATTAAATAACTTAAACTCATAAACCAACATAAGATATTAAAAGACCATAATGGAAGAACTAACAAAATCTCACAGAAACATGTCTAGATCATATTTCAGACAAAAATATGAGTAAACATATGTTGCATACTTACAAATTTACTATATAAATATTATATATTTGTGTACAAACTATATTTGTGTGGGATGTGTATTTACTTTGTATATATAAATGCACACACATGTACATATATGTTTAAGAAAACATTTTATACATTAAATATATTTCAAATAAATTATATGAATATGAAAGTATACATGTAAATACATCTACATATTCTAAATATTTCAATCTAATCTAAATAGTTTCAAAATATATACAGTATGTGTGTGTCTTTATAGGCTATGCATATACACAGCACACACACACACGTATTATGTATATATATATGTATGTATGTATGACCCAGACATATTCTGTACAGGCTTTAACAATATATAAATAAAACTATAAAAGTAATAACTTGTATATTAATTTATATTGAAGTTTCTAATCTGTAGTTTAACACTGGTTAAAAGTGACATCAGATTTGTAATCTTTGTCTATTATTATAGTGCACACAGTAAAGAGTCTAAAACTATTAAAAGTGGTGCTAAATTGCATCATCAAACAACTCTTCCTTTTTTTCTAGAAGATAAGGTTCTGCTTGTAGAGATGGAGGGCAGAAGAAAAGAGCGAGCAGACGAGAGACTCAAGGTAAAAGAAGTGAGAGGCTAAAACATGTGAATGTTCCTCCGCCGGTCTGCTGCTGATGTCCTGGTTGTCAGAGAGCAGTGCTACTGATGTATTCAGTATTGTGTTACTGACAGAACCCGCTTTGTTTGTGATGAATGACTGTGCCAGCAGTCCTGACGGCTCTGCTGTTCAATACATATAGATACAATACTGGCTGCCTCTGTGACACGCTGATGGGTTTTGTCCCCCGTTCGTTTCCATACCGTTTAATCTCGGCCACCGTATTGTGGGTGTCGCTGGAGATGGGCAGATCGGACCCGGCTTCTTCTCGCTGGCTGAGCAGAGAGTTTATTAACACACACAACAGCCCTGTATCTGAGATTTAGGTGAAGATAAAAGACTTTTTTCCTGTTGATAGGAATGCTGTTGTTGCCAAATAGGCTGCAGGTTTGGTGTTTTCTCTGCAAAGACCAAGAAGCATCGGTTTAGAAGAGTAAAACAAAAGAGCGTACAGCTGAGCTGCTCTGGCCTTTTTTCTTTTCTATTAGTTAATGCATGCTATTCAAGGCTTTGATGAAAACAGATGCTATTTTTGTCACCCTGATCTTTCTTTTTTCTTTTTCATGACAGCTGTTGCTAATTTCAGTATGAGGCAAAAAAAACAAACACAGCAGTTTTTAATAAATATTTTAAACTACTGACAATTATTTTTTTAATCATAATTACGCAAAGCTGACACAGATTTCTGTGCATGAACCATGGCGTAAGATATTTAAAAAAAATAAGCCTATTATGTTCACTAAGGCTGCATTAATGTGATCAAAAAATACAGTAAAATATTGTGAAAATTTCTCACAGTTTAAAATAACTTTTTTCTGTGTCAACGTATTTTAAAATGTAATTTATTTTGGTCATGTAAAGCTGAAATTTCAGCATCATTACTCCATATTCAGTTTCAAAATGATTTGCAGCTGAGGAAACATTTATTAATATTATCAATTTTGAAAACAGTTGCGCTGCTTAATATTTTTGAGATGATAAATAGAAAGAACAGAATTCATATGAAAAAGCAATCTTTTAAAGATTGTCTTTACTGTCACTTTTCATCGAGTTGATGCGCCTTTGCAGAAACAAAACTAGCAAACTATTATTAATAACTGGTGTTTTATATAACTATTGTAAAGTGACCTTTTGTACGTGCCACAAAGACACCTCAAATAACTGGACTCCACTCATGTTTTCTGTAAAAATGTAATTTGATTAATATAATACCATGTGAAAAGCGTTGTTCAGAATAGAACTGACCGCTCTAAACTATGGTTTGAAGTAGATCAGCGGTTCTCCTCTGCTTATCCACCCGAGGAGCCCGTAGCCTTGAGTTGAAAGCCTTGTTTTCTGACAAATTTACTGTAGAGGTTTAGTCCCTCCTTAAGCACTGTCATCTCCAATTATTTATCTTTTTCTCCACCAAAAGCAAATCCAGAACGCTTAAAAGGATGAAGGGAGCACACCAAAACACACATGCTTCAAAACGTGCAGCAATAAATATCAGCGGTAAGTTAACAGCTGCCATCAGCAGAGTGATTGGCCGAATTTGTGTTTCTCATTGTACGTAACCTCCCTTTCCATTACCTGAGAGCGAACAGTGTACAGCTGAAGGTAATTCTGTGTGTGTGCACTGACCCCGGGCCCCTGGGATACACACACAAACAGTGCTGCTTGTGAATGGGCTTGAGTGTGAGCCTATTTCTGATATTTATGAACGAAAAGGACATTGTAAGTTATGGCAGGACTGAGGGCCGGGACCTTTCCCAGTTTTTTCACTCTGCATTTTTTCCGATTACATATCTCTGTCTGAGCTTCCCTTCCCTGTTTTGTTTTTTTTTGTTTGTTTGTTTGTTTCTTGGAAAAAAAATTAAGCAATATAAAAAAAAAGATCACTGTAGAGTAGGTAACACTTGATATTTATTATCTAAATTATTAATTTGCTGCTTATTAATTGTTAGTAAGGCACAGTAGTTGTTAAGCTTAGGTTTTGGGGACGTAGAATAAGCTAATTTGGAATAAGGCATTAATATATACTTAATCCGCACTAATAAATGGCTAATATTCTAGTAAAATGCATGCTAATAATAAAATAAAATAAAGTGCCACCATACTTGTTTATGTGTATTAAATGTGTATTTGAGAAATGTTTTGAAAAAGTTTTGTCATATCACTTTCAATTTTTTTGTAAGATAGATAGAGTGATATATGTGGATGGGTATACAGATAGATAAGAGTTAGAAACGTTCCCGTCTGACACACTTTCTTTTCTTTCTTGTCTTTTTTATTTCTAGCAGTCCCCTCCTGTGTTCCGTGAGGAATGTTCCACGGGGGACAAGCTCTTTTTCCTCCGTAAGATGACTTACTTCCAGGGAGTGAATAGTTTCTGTTTCGGCCAAAACCAGAGGGGTAATGAAGGTTTGGTTGGATCTGTTTCTCTGGGATGTTTTGAAAAATTATCTTTTTGTCCTCTCTGACAGCGCCGTTTATCTGCCATTTCCAATTGGACTCTATTTATGGGATCCATCTGGGAGATACGCAGCCCTAGTCTTCCCAATTCCTTGTGCGTAATCAGGTTGTGTGCTGCTTTGTTATTTAGCTAGTCAACCTTCAGAAACTAAAGACCATTTTAATGGCTCAAAAACATCAGGTTTTATGTGTCTGATTTTCCTAATTGGATGATGGCAGTCAGATTTCTGTTTGTTAAAGCTTTACTATCATCGTCCTACTGGATTTCGACTAATGCAGAAAACCATATTTGTTACATATGCACTGAGGTCTCTAGGAACCCAGTCATTCTCAACAGAACATGAGGGTTAAATGAACACTAACTTATTCATTTGGACGCATTAATACTAGGTGTGCATTACGGTTAAAGCACAACTGGCAAAGCACGCTGACGAAGAATAATGTACCCACTGTCCTTTGACAACTGTTCTTCCATATGAGCATGTGTGTGTGTGTGTGTGTGTGTAGGTGTCATTTAAGTGTGTGAGCCTTGGGAAAGTTCAGCTCTATATACTGGATATGTACTTATCCTAAATATTGTTTGACCTTCCCAGCACAAGGCCATTACTCTCTACGGAGTGGCGCGCAGATGGATTTTTCGTTGCATTAATCCTCCAGATCAGGTGGGTTTTGTCAAAGTGTTAAACTTTAATACTTTGGGTCATTTATCTTTACAGAAAAAGCGGGGCTCTGTCAGCGACCAGACGAGCTATTTCCTCATTGCGCTTTCGGAGTGGAGCTGCAGAGGGCAGGAGCTGATCACAGCTTAATCAAACCCTTATGCGCTCCGGTTACGAGAAACTACACCTCTCCAGAGAGGTGCTTCACTACACACGTTATATACAGTATTTATTTGTGAACGCACAGACACCCTTCTCGTAAAATGTAACACGGATGCACATTCATTACCTTCCCATCTCCACACACACGTTAATCTTCACTGCATGTTCCTGCTCTGCAGTGGTATTACATGTATGGCCTGTATGGTGTAACATTTTGCATTATATCATCCGTGTTATATATAATTGTGTATGAGGTAATGACAAATAAATTATATAATAAATAATCTTTAAAACAATTGGCAAGTTCTTTGAAATGCAGTTTTCGTACATTTTCAGTTTATAACTAAGCGTTAATTAGCCTAATCCTTTAGTTTGGGGACCTGTTCTCACTATTAACTACATATGGCATCAATGAGCTCCTAATTGTTGCTTAACTGTTAATAGTTAGTAAGTTATTTATTAAATTTAAGTGTGCTAGGATTAATAATAATTAAAATGCTTGTTAATAAGCATGTAGCTACATGCTTATTAACAAGGTCCCTAAACTGTAACTTTGCTTATATATGTTGAATACACTTGAGTGTATACATATTATACATGAAAAAAGGGAGGACATGACTTGAGGCCAGGTATGGTTTCCCATACTAGGAATTTGTGCTCTGTGTTTAACCCATCCACACACACACCGTGAACACACACCCGTGGCAGTGGGCAGCCATTGCTGCGGCGTCCGGGGAGCAGTGGGGGGAACGGTGCCTTGCTCAAGGGTCTCACCTCAGTCGTGGTATTGAAGGTGGAGAGAGTACTGTTTTTTTCACTCCCTCCATCCATGTTTTTTCTGGATTTTCTCTAGATATAAATGTATTTATTTTTATTTAAAATATGCTCATCGTCATCATCCTCATCACCAGCGGAAGTAATTTAGTTTGAATGTTAATTAATATTTAAATAATTCAGTGCATCCGAACAAAAAATAGGGATGATACCCTTGACCCTTCATACTATGAATCACCTTTTGGTTGTCTGCCAGATAATAAACGATACATTACAGTTCTGATTATGTTTGACACCAACAAACAAAGCACATTTAAATTCATTTCAATGAAAAGTTCTTGATAATATTTATAAATAACCATATGAAGCACGTTTTACTATTGCCTTTCATTGCATTTATTCACTACTGCTTCTTTTACAGGATATTTATATAGCAAGCTTCCATGATGACACAATTCATTGTCAACAAGCTAAGCTCTATGTTGTGCGTATTGTGCCTTTGACAAATCCAACTTTAAACCTTGCCCTTTAGTCCTCGTGGGATTTCTGATGAGATGATTCACTCCACCTCCCGCCATCTTCTCCATTAGGCGCCCAAGTGGTCGCGGCCAGAACTGCGGTGATTGATTCTGCTGCAGTTCGCACGGAACAGTCTGCTCTAGTGATAGCATTTATCTTCATAAGCGCTGATATGCACCCGGAGTGCACTCCAAATTAAATCCCTCTTTAAAAGCGCATGGTGCTTCTCAGGGAACTACATAAATCGTGGCTGATGTTGCTCCTCCGGTTACACGTGCCATAATCAGCTGATGATCAGTTATTTACATTTCAGAGAGCATTCAGCACGACATAGTGTCATGAATAGATCGCTTCATCTCCTAAATTCATAAATGTGTTATTTATTAAGTTACTTGAAATGCATTGCATACAGAAAATGACACCTCTTTTAACATGCTTTGGTCACACCTTATTTTAAGGTGTCCTTGTAATTTAATTATACATTTAAGTAGGCTACTGAGTAATGTTTATTAACTGCATATGGTTAGGGTTAGGATTATGGTCTGGCTTTAATTATGCATAATTCAACGTTATTAAAATAGTATGCACATGTAATTTGTGTTACAAGTACACCTTAAAGTGCTTTCAATTTTCAGTCAGATTGTGAAGTGATTTTCATATTTTTGTCAAAATACAAAATAAATAAATAAAATACTGAACAAAACATTTTTTAAAAATCTGAATTTTAAGGTTTCCTTTTTGTTCACCATATCAGCGTCAATATGGCACCTGCATGAAACATTTCGTTGCTATGTGACAAGAAAAAAAAAACTTAAAACGATAATATTTTTTAAATGATTAAATATTTTAACAATTTTATTAAAATGGAACGTTTTGTAAACGTTTGTAAAGTATGATTTATTATTTTTAGAAGCTAAGTTGTTTACACCCACGTGTATTCACGAAACAATTAGATTAAAACTTTTTTAAAGGATTTATTCAATCGGGTTTTTTTCCCCCAACAAATGGTATCCTGTATTTGTTTTTTATTTATTATGAAATTATTTTTAAATGTTCCCTTTAGAACGTGTTTTAAAGATTTCTTCTGTTGTCTTTCTGTTGTCAATTTCAATTCCAATTTGTTAATGACCCAATGTTATTGACATGTATTATTTTGCATAATGTTTCCACCATTTTAAATTAATTATTAAATAAATTAAAATAAAACGTACGTATAAAAAGTGTTATTAGGCTAGCTCAGATTTGTTTCTCTGTACAGAGGCCTAATCAAAAAGGTCAACGCATATACAGTAATATGTGTGTGTGTTATTTTTCATTGAGTTGAATCGTCTGCGCGCATCGCTTTGATCAACGCTCCTAGGTTTTGCATCAGCTCACGTGACGCAGCGCTCAGAAACCCAAATCCTTCACACATCCACATCAGACAGGTACGTGTGTATGAAAGAGAAAGAGAGAGAGAAAAGAACCAGAAAAACAACGTTTGTTTGCTTCAGATTTGTTTTAAATCAGACACGTGATATAGTCGGATGTTTCAAAAATGTTCTAACAAAAAAAAAAAAAAACACTTCAATGCATTCACGTCTGTTTGTTTATGAAGTTTTGGTTTTAATAAATTATTTTGCGTCGTTCCCTCTTATTTTGTTCGTTTTTAAATAACCAACATATTTTACTAATTTAAAATAGTACATACTAAAATACGCATACTTTACAACATGATTAATAATAATATTAATAATGTACAACGTGTCCTTAATGCGTGATCATGTTGTAGAACAGATTGCAGCTACACATTGTTAGTAGCTTATTATTGTGATTAATCATATCGACGTGCAAACGTGTTTTCGAATGTTTTATCCATTTCGTGCATGTTTTATCCATTCTACGCATTCGGTGTTTCTGAAAACGAAATTTTACGAGCTCAAATGACTCTTCACACATGGATGGCTCTGGCAGCGTGGCACAGTGGCAGTGCCATGGACTGGAACACATATCATCTCTGTTTTGGCTTCCGCTCATTGGACGCTCAGACGCAGATGTGCGTAATTGCGCGTGTCCATCAGTGAAGTGTGTTGGGGTGTCAACCGTTCATTCAGGTGAGGAGAGAGGGTGGAGGGGTTCAGTGGAGAGGGAATGAGAATGTCTCTATGTTAAAATTGATGTGACATGCAAAAATAACTCTTATGATTGGACCAGACGAAGAGCGTGAGGTAACGGTAGAAGAGGTTTTATTATCTGGATGTATACTTGTTATTATTTTGTTCATCTATACTTTTTGATCTTAGTATGCGTGTGTGCTTACAAAAAAGTACCTTAGTGAAATTATTTATTGCACCTTTGTTTGGTGAAGAGCCGTGACCTCCATCGAATTCCCACGCCTTGCCGATCTATCCAAATAACCGCGTTTATCAGCGAGGACGAATCCATTTCCTCCTGTTCACACCTTCGCTGCTCTTTTTCGGAACTCACGGCGAAAAGCTCCATAATCCCCTCCAGGAGTCTTGCCCCTCACGGCCCTTTTTATGATCTGGACCCGACCCCAGTGGCGCGCTGGCGGGGTGCAACACTGCTCTGGTGGGGTCCGAGCCTTTGATCCGCGCGTCCGTTTGTCCGGGGTTTGTGGCCGTTGGGGAGGGTGCGTGCGCTTTGGGGAGCCGGGGCATTTGTCATCCACAGAAAGAGAAAACATCAACAGGTACTAAATACCGCTGAACATGACACCATCAAAAGCAACATGGGATGTAAAACAGCAGGCGACTCTGACGCTTTGATTATATTGTTTTTAGAGAGAGGTGCCTCGGTAAAAATGTTTGGACACCTTCACTGCGCCGCCAGCCATCAACCAGCGCGCGCAATTAACCTGTGACCGTCAAATGTGCACGCGCCTCACCATAATGGATTTCCGATTTTACTGCTCCTTAATTGACTCGAGCTTGTCAAATTGGACGAAACGCTCATCGATATGACATTATTAAACACAATTAACACTCATGACTGCATCGATTAGCTCATTACATCCACCAATAATCCTCTGCTTATACAACAAATTTAAACCTCAGTTCCAAAATGAATGATATATTAATAATCCCAAATAAATGATAGATGTAAAAATGAAATAAATATGTATAGACACTCAGAAATAAAGCTACATATCAGACACTTTGGGCGTAAAGTTAAGGGTGCTTTTTTTAACAGGTATTGAATGTTTTCCAGAGTGTTAAACGACAATAGCAGCTGCACATATTATTATTTATATATATTATTGAATATATACGCATACAAACGGCTATGCTATATGCATGTTGTTATGCTTTGATCATGGATCATATTGGAGGCCTAATAGCCGGTGTGCGTTTGTACAGGCAGTTTTTGTGGTGTTGTTTTGTTGAGAGCAACCGAACGCCGACATGATTGGTTTACAACTTAATAGCTATAATGAAGGAACGTGTCAATTACACTGCTTGGATTTACAGTCTTTAGACACGAGACCACTGACCTCATTCTTATAATTTAAACCGACCAGAACATATATCAGGATTTATTTGACATTATAATTCTGAATTTTAGAGTAAATTCCTTTATATCTTTGTTACATATATTATATTTTCATTTTTATATAGATCAGTGCGCGTGGGATCTAACCATGCCAAGAGGGTATTTGGGAAATAAGCGGCACAGAGCTGGAGTAACACCTCACTACACAACACACCCGATAGGTTCATCACAGTCAAATGTCACCGCTTGGCTCCACGTTAATGCGTGTGTCCCCGTATCATGTTTATATAGTAGTTAGTACAGCTGTTTGGGTGAGAGAGAGGCGAGCGATGTTAGCAGAAACGATCTTAAAGTGCAACGCAGCGGAGACATTTGAGGCGTTAGAGTGATATTTTATGAGAAGTGCCTATTTAACAGCTGAGCTTTCATTTTTATGTAGTCTTGTTAAAATGAAAACAATCGTTTACACTGAAGACTGAATTTGTAAGGAATTTGTCAGACATTTCAGATTATTTGGATCAGATCGAGAAAAATAAGAAGAGATAAAAAAGCCAAAATCAAATTTGTTTAGCATATTTTAATATTACACGTGTGATGTATTTAATAGGCTAGTGTATACAATAATCAATTCATTTGGATATTCTGTTTTCAATTATATTTGTTATGTGCATGTAGTATTTTCATTTCATACTCTTATTGAGTATTTGGGTGTTATTGGCTACAATTGCATTTTCTATAATTTAGTTAAGTTATATTCTTTTTTTATTTTATCGTTGAGCGTTTCGATAAATCAAATATATATTTAACGTAATCTCGTGCACGGTAGCATTATCCAGAATAAATGTTTCCAGATCGCTGCCACCTCCATATGCGTCTGAGGGAAGTGACGCAGGGACGGGTTGGGCGAAAATAAAACCCCGCTCCCCTTAAAGCAGTGATGATTGATGATGTCAGGTGTTCTGTTTCTAATTAACGTTTAAATTAGGCCAAAGAAAACCTTTCGAATTAGCGCGGCTCCGCTTGAGACCGTCCGGATCCTCTCAGAGCGGTTTGGAGAAGAGAGATGACGGGATTATCTTTAGAACTAATAATGCTCGCGCATTTGAGAGAAATGTAACACCATGTTCAGCTTCGGTTTCTCTCCCCGCCCTCCGTGGGGTAATGCGAATGTGCTATTGTTGGCGCTGAAGGGCATCATTCTCCCGATCAGAAATCCTATCCTTCCACATTACAGTAATACCCATGTATCATTTAATAGGTTTAGCAGCTTTCCTCTGACCTGACTTTCTGAGGTGACCAATTCGTTAAGGACATTTGAACCCGACTGGACTAATAATAATAGTTATCATTATTATTATTACGCAGCCTATTATATGATTTGTATTTTTATTTATGTCACAATAACCTGATTTAAATTCCTTGAAATATGTATATTCTCTTCAATTAAATGTTCTGGTATTTTAATTCATAATTGATTAAATGTCACTTAAATGAAATGTACAACTGCTTTGGTGCATTTTTTTTAATGCGTGGATTATATATAAAGCAAGATAAAGAGTAACTGCAAGGGTGTGACATTACTGCAGCCTCATTAGCATGTTTTTGTAGTCTGGCTAGATACATTTGTTCAGCGCATTGTTGCTCATTTGCCGTAAAATATTCTATTATAGTTTGGCTCCGCGTCGCCCACGTCGAGCGGTCTGGACCCGCACTAATAGAATGTCGTGCTGTTTTAGTGCTCCTGAGCTGTTTGGCTCGTTTCAGTCCCTGTACGGATGTCACCATATGGTGCTCTTGGCACGGACAATGCGATATTCCTGCGAACTGGCCATACATCGCCAATGACTCGTGTAAGAGAGACATCTATCACCCTAATCGATTATTGAAACCCTGTTAAATATTATCAAATGTCAGCATCGCCACTTGTTTTATTGCCCAATGTTTTACATTTATGAGACCACCTAAATAATCACTAGTTTAAAGGCCTCGGCGAGGTTTAGCAGAAAATTAACTTTGTTTGGCATTGTTGGATTGTTTAGCTAGGCCTATATCTGTGACTAAATATTTGGTGATTTTGGTGCAGACATTTTTCATTTTCTTATTTTGGAAATAAAAATAAAGAATGTTGTTTTGAAATATTGGTGAGAAGATCAAAAAAATATGATAGCCTATTATAGCTTTTAGGATTTTATAAAATATATTGTATTATGAGCTATATATAATAAATATTTTGTAGGCTATTGTGCTAATTGAGCTAAAACGCAAGCTGGAGAAAAATAAAGCATAATAGCCTAAGGTCACTGTAACACACAGAAATCACGAAATGCGGTGCAATAATTATGGACAGTAATATTCTATTTTGTTGGTGGTATTTTAGGTAGCCTATTATCACACACAGTCATTGATCTCTTCGCGTTTTCCTATAGTAAGAACTCGATTTCATCTTACCTGCATCTTCATAGCAGGCTTACTGCGCTTCTCCAGTGTCCCACGAGCATCATCTGAAATAAAGTCCGACGCGGAGCGGGTGAGAACAGCACTGCTGTAAGTCTGCTGCTTTCTGCTCTTCACCCACGTGCATTTTCACAAATTCGTAGAATGGCACTGTGCTGCACTGACTGAGATGTTGCGGAAATATTGAAATAGTATATGTTGGTCCTCTATATGTCCTCAGTTTAAATTTAAAACATGAACTTTAATACTATTTATAAGATTAAAATGAGAAAGGCATATTTTAAAAATCGCACCTCAAAACAAATCCCAGTCAGTCAGCATCCTGCTTTATATCATGCCTCTGCTAAATAGTCTGCATTAAGAATTAATATGTCCCACCAGCAACATGTATGCATTTTAAAGGATTTAAAAAGTCGCTGCAACACTGTATAAGCTATAAAATACTGTGTATTTATTTTTAACAATGCATACTTAATAGTTATCCACATCTGAGCCGCTTTGCCCATGCAGGTTTGCAATCAAGTCAAAAATATTTTTATAGGACTGAAACAATAACATGCCTTGCATTCTGATCTGTGACAGCAGATAGCTTACACGAGGTGTGAGAAAATCATGCTGTCATTACAGCCTCCAAAAATGCAATAATCATGACATTACAGTAGGAGGACTAATCTTGAAATCTCAGTGTTCATTACTGCATTGTCCAATGTTGATTTTGTTGTTTTATTAATACTTTACAGTATGCATTGTTGATTTTATTATTTTGAAATTGAAGTAAGATCAGCAGACACGTTGACATATAGAAAAGTCTAGTATTGGTGTTAATGAGAGCACTCTCCCTTTTCAGGGAGGTATACGCGTGGAGCACGTGGTTTGCCCTAAGTGGGAGTGGGATGCATCAACAGATGCATAAACATCCCGAGCCATCTCCCCTCTCTTTAAACTTCAGGGGGAAACTCCTCCTATTCTCGGTCCAATTCATTATTATGGTCTGGCCCTTTAAGACGGAGCAGCGGGTCAGCAAGTAGTGTAGTGTTTCTCTAATTGAACTTCACAAAAGCAATCAACAAGAACTCGTTAGCGGTTGCTTGCTGTTTTGAGCCTCCTTGAGACACCGCTACACATGCTGAAGATCTTCATGGAGCAGCTCAGAGAAGACTGGAGCCGCATATGAGGACTAAAGTTTGGGTGGCTGTGACGCCTGAATCATGGTGCTTTTGGAGAGCCACTTCAGACTGAGGAAGAACAACGATTCTGTTTAAAGAAAAGGGAATAGACCAGGCTTTTGTATGCATAAACAAGATTGAGCGAACTAGGTGACTTCTATTCGAAATAGTTGTTTGGGACTGAGATGACCTCCAGCTCTAAAGACATGAAGGCAGGCTCCGTTTTGCAGTCCAGCGGCGAGGAGAGGCGGCGGGGTCCCTTGGACCAACTCCCACCTCCGGCCAACTCTAACAAGCCTCTCACCCCGTTCAGCATTGAGGATATCTTAAATAAACCCTCCGTCAAGAAGTCCGTCGGTAGTCTGTGCCCTCCGCGCGTGTTGGAGAAAGTGACCGGTTCGAGCGCGTCTCGGAACGGGATCAGCGCCCCGTCCTCGCCGTTATGCGCTCTGGAGGAGCTGGCGAGCAAAACATTTAAGGGTCTGGAAGTCAGCGTTATACAAGCTGCAGAAGGTAAAATGTTTTGTCTTTTTTCAGGGGTTTATCGTATCGCGTTCGGGTTGTGTTTACGAATTAATCTTCGCGTTTTAAACTCGCAAATAGAAGTTAGTGGCACTTTAGGAAGTGTGTTGTTGTAGCGGTAGCGATTGTATTTTACAGCTGATGTCGAATGCATATTTTTATATGCATACATATAACATAAAGTAGAGTGTATATATACACATATTCATCTTATAACTAGCCTACATGTAGTAATCAAAATGTTTGTTTCACCCCTGCCTATTTTTGTTATTTAGATATTTAATTGCTCTTAGTAGGCTGTATCTTTTTTTTTTTTTTTTTTTTATTTTGTTACTAAATGGCAATAGCGATTCCTCGAGTGTGACGGTCAGGCTATTTCAGGAATGTCACCTACCCCTCAAAAAAAAGTAAAGGTTCTTCGATTGTCAAGCAAAAGAAACTCGCTCTTATTTTTAATAGTAATTTTTATTTTATAGGGCTTTTGGATTGCTAAGCTGTTCTTTGGAGGATAAAATATCAGTAAACTGGTTCATGTCAGTAAATGATGGTTTCTACAGAACCAAGCTCTTTGTAGATTTCAAAAATGTTACAAACCTTTGTTTTCAGAAATGCAGCTTAGCATGATATAACGCACAGTGAATGTTAAAGAGATGGAAATCATTCATGTTCACTTGACACATTTACTGAAAACAGTCCTCGATCATGACGTTGGTGTTGACATTGCAGAACTGTCTTAGTGGGTCACGCTAACGGTTAAGGTCGTCCGTAATAAGATTGAGACCAGTCCTGTGGCGTGATAGGCTGCTTGATTAACACATCAAATATTTCGAATTTACTTGGCAATCAATAGTTCAGATGTTTTGGAAAGTTTTCCCCCTCTTTTCAAGAACAGCTGTTATGCAGCTGGAATGAACAACTGCGGCCTATCACATAACACAACAGTGTGTGTACACTCTTAAAAATAAAGGTTCTAATTTGAACCAAACAGGATTTTGCAGCCTGTTTCCAAAAGAGAACCCTTTTTAAGTTCGAAAAATCTTTAATGGTGCTTGAAAGATCCTAGAATCCAAAACACTGATCTATAGAACCTAGAATGTAACATTTTAATCTACAGAGAACCAATTATCCACTTAAGAACCACATATAGGACCATTGTAGAGCTTCTAAATAACCTTCAAGAAGAACACTTCACAAATTAATAGTCAATGTGCATTTAAATAACGGGAAGTTAAACTTGCATTTTGCTGGAGGTTCATATTTCAGTTTACTGAATGAGCTTTAGTTTTACAGTGTCTGGGAATGACTTGCCGATGAAAGTTATTCTGAATTGTGAGCTGCACACGCCGCCTGCGTTATTCCTGTCATGTGTTCCTGGAAATCAACTCTCCTTTCTTTCCATTTAAAGGTCGCGAACATCTCAACGCCTTCGGCCAAAGACAGGCCTCCAAAAAACGACGGAAGTCTCGCACAGCCTTCACCAACCACCAGATCTACGAGCTGGAAAAGCGCTTTTTGTACCAGAAATACCTGTCACCAGCCGATAGAGACCAGATCGCACAGCAACTGGGCCTGACCAACGCGCAGGTTATCACCTGGTTCCAGAACCGACGGGCCAAGCTCAAGAGAGACCTGGAGGAGATGAAGGCGGATGTGGAGTCTCTCAAGAAAATCCCACCGCAGGCATTGCAGAAACTGGTGTCCATGGAGGACATGGAAGACCCTCATGGTGGCTCGGGGCCCATTTCTCCCAGCCTTTCCCCAAGAGCCTTTCCACAGTCCCCATCCTCATCCAGAGGCCAAACCACAGACGAGTTCTCAGAGGAGGACGAGGAAATCGAGGTGGACGATTAAAAGCAAGCCCTTGTTTTCTGAGAAGGGCATTTTTCACAACTTTTGCACGGACTCCGCGGAGGAACTTGAAATGCAAGGAAAGTTTTGTGTCTCCCTTATTTTTAATTTATTGAAAGGACCTCTACATTCTGGTGTCCAGATCGAAGACATGGTTAAAGGAATACGTTTTCATAAGATCTGACAAATGCTTAGAGATAAATGGTACAGTATCAAGACTGCAACATGTGTATGTACATTTTAAGCTTTATTTCTTGAAGGAAACGTGTGCAATTGTTTACACCGTTCAACACATTTATGACCGCTGTAGAAACTCTATGCCAAAAGTGATTTTCAATTAAATTCTCAGCTGAATAGAATTATATATTTATAAATAATTTCAGAAATCATCAGAAAGCGAATTTATTCAATCTTGTTTCTATACATTGTAATTGTCAAGACTCATTTCCCAAAGTTTTACATTATCTATCCCAGTTCCTTGCACATTTCCTACTGGCATTATTAACAAATTATTACAAAAAAAAAAAAAAAAAAAAACCTACAAAAACTAAATGTATGTCCAAATCAATGCAAGGGCAAGGTTGTGTATATATATAACAAGTTATGATGCATCTAACTCCTTAAATTTATTGTAACATTCTATTTAATCCTCATTTATGTAAATAAAGGGTATATGTAATTTCACAGTGTTTCCTTACCTTGAGTCAGAATTTAATCATTTACTATATGATGAGCGGTGTTATAAAATAATAATTTCCCTATAAACCCTGTGGATATAGGAAATTCAATTTTCTTTGCAAGATATCGACAAAATCATGTTATTCTTTATATGCATTATTACGCCACAGCAACGTTTTTGTTTTGTCTTGTTTTTCCACCACAAATAATTCTCTCTCTTTATCCTGTTTTTTATCAATCGGTAATTAAACTGCAAAGTGGTTGAAAACGTTTAGGACCACCTAATATTTTAAAGCAGCGATTAAATTTAAGTTTAAGCCTGCTGTTTTTGTGGCATGATATTTTTACAGTGTAATAAGGATACGCTGCCGTGCATAAAATGTTTTATTTTATGCAAATGACTTTATGGCACACTCTCGAGGAGTTAAACAGCTGAGAGAGGCAGAGCACTTTTACACATCGCTCCATTGTGTGTGTTAAGAAGAGTGTTTGTGTGTGTTAAGTGCTTGAAGCTTAATTAGGACAATTGAACAAGGTCCCCCCTCTCACATTGTCACGAGGACAACATAAAGCTTGCTTTCCTCCTCGCGCCATATGGTTTATGAATCTTCTCTAACACAAACTAGTCAACATGATTGATTAGGTTAACCCGCCTTTGAGTGCGCAATAACAGTTTCAGTCGGTCGAGCCCAAATAATACCCCACATCTGTGCCCGTGCGTTAAAAACGCCCATGAATAGCAGATGATTTGCATGCGGTTCCTAATGAATAAATCTCAATAGGAAGCCGGTGGAAATGGGGAGGATTGTTGCATCCTGGTCTGCCGAATATCTTTCGGCCCATTTGTGTCAGTTGTGAGCAGATCAAGGCAGCAGTTTTGGGGCAGCGAGAAGATGGAAGTACAATTGGCCTAATCGCTTGGAATAGTTGGGGTTGAAAAGTCAAGTAGATTTTTATGAGCGCTTTGTGGAAAGACTCGCCAGAGAGCCGGAGTTCTCAGAGCTGTCGACGCAGCGGCACATTCTCGTGCTGTTTTGTGCTTTTTGCTGCGATTGAAGTCCGCACAATAGCTCAAATGCTTCGGGTTCCTACTGAGAGTCGAGATGACTGGAATTTGATGGTATATGAATATGAATGCGGTTGGACCGTGACGACTGAAAGCCGTGATTTCACATTGTGAAAATAATCCCGCAAACACCCAAGCGCGTTCAGAGCTCTGAAAGGTCCCTTGGACGACAGACCGGTGTTTCGCTTTTGAGAGCAAGATTTGCCAAACTGAATTTCTGTAGCTTACAGAGTTCGCCTGTCTAAAAGTCGCCTGGTTGTTAGTGCATTTGCACATGCAATACGTAACGCAGTTTGTGCTTTGTGACAAATGAAAATTGTCTAAAATATTAATAATGGAAAAATCGATAGGCTATGAAAAACGCCAGAAATAATAACAGTAATACCACTCTAATAATAATATATTTTTGTAATAACATTAATCATAATAATTAGGCAATTAAGGCTAAACGTAGCCCACTTCATTATTACTGAATGTTATATTAGGCTACATTCGTTAAACATGTATTTAGTTGGATTTTGTTATTATAAAGAATACACCCCGAATAAAATCCAACATTTAGCCATGCGCTTGAATCTCTTCTGTGATCGGTTTTCGACGTCTATAAGATGTTGTAACCTTTTTAATGCACTCTGTCTAAATTAGGTTACATTAGAGACCTGTATAAATTGCGTGTTGGTCTACATGTTATTTTGTTTTCTTCAAGGGTTATATTTATACGCGTGGCCTATATAAAATATAGTCCTGTGTTAGCTGAATATTTAATTTAAATCAAAATAGGCCTAAATGCGAAAATGCAGTCTATTTAATATTCGATTAAAGCAGAGTCGTGTGTTTTAATGCATGAATCTGATTGTATTCTAGATGATTTAATGCATTACAAGATGACAGCTGGTTGCTTTAATACTAATTTGTTAACAAAAAGGCACACAGTCCCTTTACTGTAGGTCATTTTTGACCCGCAAAATAATAATAATAAATAAGAGGCTGTAAATCGAATTTATTGTGGTAAAATGTAAAATAACCGGTTTTATTTTTATTTATTAAAAAAAGGTAGGGAAAAAAAGCCCCACGACGCGTTTAGCCTAAAAATATCAGGTTACCTGGTGGAGATAAATGTAAAAACTGACCTGGCAAATTATAATTCATCTATGAAAATAAATTTACGTAGCTTCAACAAAGCCTACCAGAACATTTCCACAAAATGATACTAATTCAGAACATCTGATGTTTATGTCTGACATTATATTTTCTTTTCTCGAGACATTTAAAGCGTTTTTCAATCACAAGAGTTGCAGCAGAATTACTCTGATGGTATGAGCTAAAAGAAAGTCATACGAGTACGCTACTGCGATTTCTGCCTGTGATTTCATAGATCGCTACATATAATGTAGTCCAAGATTAAAAACGCCTTGAGATGTTCCTGATAGAGTCATCGTGAAGTGACGGAAGGAGACCGGTGTTAAAGCTCTCTCGAAGACTAACACTGCACCCTAGTGGTTCATTTCTAAAAACACTGGCGATCTAAATACAAATTACAAGGTCTCCGACTTTAACAAGACTGTGTTCCTATTATGATCACATAATTTTTAATATCTATGCAATTCAAGTAAAAAAAAAAAAAAGAGAGAGAGAGAGAAAGAGAAAAGGAAACACAAACATGATACAAAATGCACCCAATATTTTATACCACTTAAAATTTATTTTCAAAAATACAAAACAAAAAAATAAGTATATATGCACAGAAAGCTATTAAAATAGAATATGTGAAATACAAAATATTTACACCAATTGATATTTTCACATAATCCTATCTTGTCCGTTTGTCTTTTATAGCATAATGGAGTACCAGTGGTTGTGCCTAAATGGAAGACAAAGAGGAAAACATTAAAATACGAATAAAAGGTTTAACAAAGTATCATTCTGTTGACTGACACTAAACCGAGACTGCGGGCAGAACTTAAAAACATTTGAAGCATGGAACTACTCGTGCTAAATTCTCACAACGCTTTGACGCCCCACAAACCATGAAAACATTGGAGAATAGCACATTTCAGACCGCAAGGCGACATCAAGCATATGGCTTTTCCTAGTACTAATAAATCTCTGCCTGCGATTCCCCTCAGAAGATTCTTTCAGCGAGTAAAACAGAGCACAGTAAATCGCTACAGAACTAAAGATCCCACCTACAGGGAAAGGCAAACGGGCTGAAAGTGTGAAAGAATGCGGTATGAAATTCGCTGGAGACGCTTGAGACTACAATACCTTTCCAAACCAGTGAGACAGCCAGAGACGCTTCATGGTCATGTGATCTGGAAGAGACTCGTTATTGAATAACATCTGGACCTGCAGCGCAACAAAGAGCGCACAATGAAGAGAGGAGACAACAGGGCAGGATAGAGAGAAAAAAAAAAAAGAAAAGAATGAGAGGTTTAGTTTCAAATCTCTCTTTCTGATTACATAAAAAAATATTTGAACTTACAGAATAATGGGGATGTACAAAACATGCATGTCTTAGTAACGAAAGAAAATAGGTGAATTCTGTGTGCAACAGCAAAGCACGATCATTTGTGCTATTTTGTATACTGAATCAATTTTATACCAGGTTGCAACTGCATATAGTTAGAAATAAATAATGATATAACTTAGTAGACCAGAGGTCACAAAAACATCATGAGAATTCTGTTTTAGTGTTATAGTGCGTATATTAATTGTTTTAGTGTAAATTCAAAAGCGTGTATAGATAGATAGATAAATATCACACCTGATGTTTTTCCACGTTAAGTCGATGACATAACACTTTCCTCAGATGTCGTACCTCAGCCCTTACCGAACAGCGCACAAATTTCTGCTGCAGGAACATGATGGAAAATAAACAATTGTATCACTTCTTAAAAAAAGGTTTTCTTAAGAGTGAATCAATGTACATTTATATTCTTTCTTCGGCTGTTGTCTTACCTGCAGAGTTAATTTATTTTTGTCCTTCCCTGAAAATGTTGAGCTATAAAAACAAGATAAAGTTATAATAGGATTCTTTTAATGCACCTATGCTATCCATTCAAAAGCTTTAAGTATGCATGATTTCCCAAGAAGTCTTTCATGCTCACCAAGGCTGCATTAATTTGATAAGCGAAGCAGTAAAATTGTGAAATATTATTAAAGTTTAGATGTTTTTATTCAAAATTTCCAGCATCATTGCTCCAGTCTTCAGTGTCGCGGGTCTCAATTTAATGCATTGTTGGTGAATCAAAGTATTCATTCAGGCAGCATAAGCTTTACCTTTGCCTCTCCAAACATAGAGAGACCTGTTCGTCGTATCTGTAGAAATGAGCTTTGGAGTGGTCAAAGCTTGTGTAGGGTAATCCCGTATTATCTGGAATTGAATCTACAAGGAAACACAAACACACTTCAGTAACGATCTTAAGGAAATCAAATCAACAGCAGCTTTTATGGACAGGTGGCACTTACCTTCTCCAGACGGCTGTATGATGCGTTCAAGACCTCGCGACTGATAGAATTCTTTAATTCGTTTGTCTTCACCTGAGAAGACCACATGGATATTTAACCTTGAATGACCAAGAGACAAAATATTACTGGGGGGGTCAAATGATCTTTGTACTTACTCTCTTGTAGACCTGGGACTAGTTTGTAGACGATGTCTTGCATAACTCTGTCCAGCTTTAGATTTAGCAATGGCTGTGTTTCATGGATTTTGATGTTACACATCGGACAATACTTGCTGGTCTGGAGATACTTCACAATGCAACTCTTACAGACTGCAAAGAGACAGCGGAATGAAAATAAGCAACAAAACAGCATCTTCTGCATAATGTTTTTTTGAGAGTGTGTTAAGGAGAAATCAAGTACAAAACACTTACATGTATGGAGGCATTCTGTGATGGTGGTTGCGTCAATAAAGTATCCTGCACAGAGGTAGCACACAATGTGTTCATTTAGGTCCTTTATCTTTATTTTAACTTCTTCCTGTAAAACAAACAGGTAGTTTGAGATCACTGTGACATTCTGCATGCACATCTACAGTGCAATATTTTAAGCTAGTCCCAGACTAAATTGCATGTTTGAGCTGTCTCAAATGAAAATCTCTTGCTCGGACATATCTTAAAACACGTCAGTGTCATTGTTCCGTGTTAAGATGCACACCTGTAATATTTTCTTATAAGGAATTTTTGTAAAAGTCACTTAAATATTTTAATTTAACTAATGCCTAGTCCTGGCTTAAGCCAAGCCCCGTTTGTGAAATCGGGCCTTTAAATTTATCTTTGGTGTCCTCATCTGTCACCTTGTGAGTAGCATTAAGCGGTTTGTTAAAACTATCATTGTTACGATCATAACATTAAATGTTTCTCACTCCAAAGAATTCCTGAAAACATAAAAGAGAGAAAAAAGCCACTTGAAACGGACTCAAATTTAACTAAAACTACATTTTTATGACCACATAATTATTTGAAAGACTTTGGATTATCACACACACACACACACACAAATACAGACAGACAGAGGTTTGTGAGTGTGTGTGAGACCTTGGACACACTATGGGTCAAAATGATTAATTTTTATTTTCATTAGGATATTGAATTCCTACAGTAAATATATATAAATGACTTTTGATTAGGAATATGCATTGCTAAGAACTGTATTTGGCAAATTGTAATATTTTTAGCACCCTCAGATTGCTGTATCTCACCCAAATATTGCCATCCTAATAATCCATACATCAAAGGTTCAGGGGCATTATATATATGAAAAATAATGGTTTTAAAAAAAGTTATTTGGTACGTACAACTATTCACATGCACGCTCTTATTGTGGTGCGCCAGAAGCGCGCTTCACTTTTCAGCGAGTCAGGTGTCATTTGTAAACAAGCCTGCCATTGGCTAAACATACCGGAGTAAATACGCAAGTACTGCTTTAACATCAGTCACTGCCAGGACTGCAAGCCACTGCATTAAACAAGGACTCGAGGTCGAAGAAAACGGCAGGACAAGCATTTAATCATAGGAGACACGTTACGTGCCGTGACTGAATTCTGAAGAACAAAATGCATTTCTGTTCACAGACACGCGCTGCCGACAATGCACGCGGCACAGCATACTGATGCACTTGTTCACTCGTCAGGGCCAACCTGCATTAAAATAAACATGTGGGATATCACAGCGCAGCACGCGACGCGAACGGGCGCCGTTATTCCCGCGAGAGCGCACAAAACAAACCGTTTTATTAGTGTACTGAATGTTGGAGTTTGGAAAAACTATAACGCGAGAGATGCGACTGGGACAGAAATGACAAGAAAAACCTCGCCACGGAGAACAAAAACACAACCGCTAGACACAGTGGATTGATGCTTCGCAACACTCACGCCTGCGCAGACACGCAGCAAGGTCTCGCGCTCCATCTCTCGGCTTTCGCGCCACACAGATCGCCCCTCTCGCGCACGTTTATAGTAAGCGCGGAAAGCTCGCGGCGAAAGGCAAGCCGCTGAAGCGATTTTGGTCCCTATCGCTCACCTCGTTCCGTAAAGGGTCGAGCTTGTAGACGTTCTGCAGCTGATTTCTTAGCCGCATAGCTATCGCCATCGGACCTTGATCCGCCATCTTTGGGAATTCTGCATACTTCCGGGTAACGGGAGAGTGGGTGAGTTCGGTCGCTGAGAGGCGGGGGATCATCTGCTAGTGTTTCCACACACGCTCTCTCATTTCCATCCCACACTGATATTATCGGTGGGTGTGTGCAAACATCTTTTTAAAGGACTCCGTCAGAGTTTCTAGGCTAACATTAGGCTTTTTTTATATTACATCTTATGAGTGATATCAGCAATTTCTGTACGAAAGTGATAACACCTGACACGATCATAACACCTAATTAAATCGAATACAGTATAACCGAATGGTCAAGACTTGAAGAGCCAAAAGATTACAATTTAAGAATCTGTCAGATAGTGACAAATCCATATTAATCAACCACTTTTTGACTTGT
>JAUMHR010000064.1:6047328-6065936 GCA_032361145.1 Enteromius fasciolatus
AGGAATGGGATGGCACTTCAGTTCATAGAATGAGTAAAGGCAGGTGAGCGAATACTTTTGGTAATATAGTGTATTTAAAAACAAAAAAGCATAAAAATAAAAAGTAATTCAAAATATTGATTAAAAACTATATTGACACTAAAAGTTTGTTACTTTCCAGTAATGCAAGAACGCATGTAACCATGTTGAACTAGAACTAGTACAGTTTCCCTTTCACGTAACAGAGTACATTTCAAGCCTGATGCTTTCGTATCTCTTCGCCAGCTGAGGAATGTCTCATCTTCTGAGCTGAAGCGTCTTAATCTTTTAAGTGGACATTTCTTACATAAAAGACCTCTTAGAAGTGTTGATCAATTTTGTCAGGGCCATACATGCTTTTTAAGCAACACTCGAAACACTCCAGCCGGAGGGTGACAGTGCTTTATGAAAGCAACGATACTCACTTGTTTATCGGAGATCCTGAAACAGCTTTTAGCGTAGTTCTCAAACTTCTGTTCCGTCTTTGGAAGTGGCCTCCCCTGTTTCAGAGAAACACATTTTTGTAGAAATGAAATGGCCCTTTTTCATCACTTGTGTCTCTCTGCTAAGTGTTGAGATCATCCTGACTCGAAGCCAGAGCGCTGCTGCCGTGATGAACAGGGTGAGTCGTTGGGTGTTGGACGCACTTCAGTGAACTCACATTTTTTGTGGCCTTTACAGTAATTCCAGTTCCCCTTATCTACAGCAGACCGAATGAAATCACACGGACACAAATCATCATATCTGCTCAACACAATCCCTCCGTTTGTATCCTTCCAGTTTTAAACGAGATATTACGGCATAACACACTATTCATCCCACTCTCCCGTTTCTGGCATTTAAGAAGCGTACAGCTAGCTTAGAGATGTCTTTAAGGAGCGTTACAGCTGCTGTTAATTGCCACAGACAATAATTGCCTGGACCCTCAATAATATTTTTTTTTTCAGTATTTTTTAATCAAATAAATATGTTTGTGAAATATTATTGCAATTTCTAATATTGGCTTCCTATCTTAATACACTAAAATTTGAGCTGAATTTTCAGCAACGTCCCTCAGAAATCAGTTTGAACTTATGGCATAATTTTCTTTGATTAATAAAAAGTTAAAACAATCAATTTAACACATTCCTGCTGAATAAAATTCAGCATTTCTTTCTTTCTTTTTTTTTTTTTTTAAGGAAAAACACTGTTTATTTTATTTTATTTAATCAAAGAAACCTGAAAAGTATCACAGGTCCCAAAAATATTAAGCAGCACAACTGTTTCCAACATGAATAATTAATCAGCATATTAGAATGATTTGTAAAAGATCATGTGACACTGAAGACTGAAGTACTGATACTGAAAATTCTGTGTTTCTTAATAGGAATAAATTATATTTTAAAGTATATTTAAATATAAATTTGTTATTTCAAATTTCAATATTTCACAAAATTATTTTGTTAAAAAAAATTTTTTACTGATCCTAAACTTTTAAATTGAAGTTTTTCAAACAAATCCTTTTTTTTTCTTGATCTTTCTATTCATAAAGAAACTGTGAAAAATGTAATTTTCATAATCAATAGTCATAGTCACAAAAAGATTAAACAGCAAAACTGCTTTCAACATTTTAATATATATTCAGATATATTTTTATATATATTTTAGTAATTTCGCAATATTATTACAGCCTTAAGACTTCTTTAAAAATAAGATTTCTTTCAAACCCCAAACTAATACACAATAACGTAGGTGGTGTTGACGAGACAAGGTAGTTTTGCATATATTTATTATAGACTGTAGTGTATACCTTGTGTAGTTTGGATAAATACACTACATGAAAAAAAATCTTACAGCATCTCACTGCATGGTGTGTTTGCAAGCAGTCATTTTACATTTACAGCATCAGTCCTGGCTTCAAAAACATTGCAATGCAATGAGAGTCTCTCAAAGATCAGGAGGCTCTTATGGATCTGAGGATGTGAGCATGAAGTGGTTTAGTGGTCAGGGGTGCATTTGGGAACTGATTGAGGAAGTGAGCAGGTGGACTGAGAAAGACTGGATAATCCTGACATGATGATGTCATATAGCTGGTCATTCCCCCTCCGGCCTTTAACTCAGCCACTTCATTAACATTTGACCACCTCATCATTAGCTAAGTCGGCGTACTTATTGCTGTTAACACACAGCATGTGTGTGTGTTTGTTTGTATGCATGTGTGTCAGGGCGACAGCATGTGTGTGATTACAGAAAAGAAATGCATTCAGAGACAAATATCAACGTGGAAAGGAATACGTACCTCTTTAGCTGCTGTTGAAAGTTTGCTTTTGACCTCGCTCAGGTTGGGAGTGCTGGGAGACTTCCCAGAAGGCCCTGCTTCAGACTTGTCTTTTACTTTCTGTGGTGTCTGAAATTAGAAAAACATAATTATTTTAAGCTAGAAAAGTTAACTTTTATTTCTATACGAGCGCTTTATGCGAGTGGTTTAACAGCAGCTTCACAATAATGAGGAATCATAAATATTCAGTACATGATTATATTCATACAGTTCCCAGTTGAGTTTTTATCTAAAAGCATCAGATTTCACACATCATGCTAGATATTGAAAAACAACAGGCCATGTACAAAAACCAAAGTCTTTAGTCTCATTCATAACAGACACCAGCAGACTCCTTGACCCCTTTCACCTTAATACCCACAGACCTCTGCACTAATGACAGCACCCTTCGACAAATTTGGAAGGAGTTCAAATGATCCTTTTATTGCTTCCATGCCGAAGAAGACAAGCCCGAAGCTCTTAGATGCGGCGGAGGGACGAGATGTTATGCCAAGAGGAATAAATGACTTGTTTTTCAGTGACAAGACTCGTGTTACACAGAGATCAACAAGTTAATGTTAATCAGCACCATTAAAATGATTACACACTGTGGCCACAAAAACACTCTTAAACTATATAAATGTTTATTAATATGATAACCAAGAAGAATAAACAACAACCCTGCTGGTTTTCAAACATAACTTCAATTTCCATTTTTACAATTTACTGACTCAGAGCAAGATATCTTCATCTGAGACGGCTCAAACATGCAGTTTAGTCTGGGACTAGCTTAAGCCTCGTCTGTGAAACTGGGGGAATCTCATACATTTTCACTAAATCTTGCTTTTTTTTATATTTCCACCGTATTGTAAGGATGCTAACTCTTAATGTAATTGCTTTCACAATTAAAGGGTTAGCTCACCCCAAAATAAAAATCCTGTCATTAATTACTCAACCTCGTGTCGTTCCAAACCCGAAATAGCTTTGTTTGTCTTTGGGACACAAATTAAGATATATTGGAAAGTGATAGCTTTTTAATCCTCTGTAGACAGCAACAGCAAAGTTTTGAGCTTATTAAATATGCATTTCAATAAAATCAACTCTATGCAATATAAACTAAAGCATGATTTTCGCCTTTTTCTTACCGGTTTTATTTACGACTGACCGGCATATACACATCATATTAGCATTAGTCTGTTAATGCGGTCCAAATGGATGAAAATTTGATATGCAATTTTATAAATAAAATTTTATCAATCAATCAATCAAATTCATCAATCAATTTTTTTAAATAAAATTGATATGCAGCTTTTCGCACATGTTTATTTTGGTGCACAGGAACAGAAGGAGTGTGTGTGTGTGCGTTTCAAATACAGGAAACAGTTTAGGTATAAAGAGCAGCTTCACTCAGCTGGGGTAGGGGCAAAAATCAGTCCTTAGTATTGTATTGACTACAATACAATCCTTCAATAAATCATCGCTATTATATTTTCAATTATCCTTATTCCCAAGAAAATTCCATGAAGGCAGGTGCCGTAGCAGATGCTAGTGGCGTCTGTGACAGCTTGTGATCATGTTTAGGAGGGCAGGTCTCTGATTTCGTGACTACATCGGATGGTAATTTTCCTTCAAAGCCAGAAAAAGGTTTACCAGGTGTAAACGGTGTCTGTGTTGGAGCTTTGAAAGTAAAATGTTTATGTGCTCTGATACTTCTGCCATAGTACAGGAGGGCAAATGTCTGTATTATTACAGCTTCACTAAAGAATCTGGTGTCCACCCTCTAAAAGAGCCGATCTGTGCGCACTCATCGGGCACAGGTGTGTGTCCAGCTTTCGGCAGAGAGATACTATCCCACTGCAGACTTACATAAGCTCACTCTTTCACACACAGACACA
The DNA here is from genome assembly GCA_032361145.1 of Enteromius fasciolatus. NCBI lineage: Eukaryota > Metazoa > Chordata > Actinopteri > Cypriniformes > Cyprinidae > Enteromius > Enteromius fasciolatus. The sequence goes on from JAUMHR010000064.1 coordinate 6,051,538, forward strand.
CACAATGGCCTGTCCATGCATGCCACCCAGCCAGGAATCTGCACTGATTGTAGGGTAACACTGATGGACAGAGCCCTCTTTTACACAGTAAGTAAAAAAAAGGGAAGAAATGGAGATGTAAAGCGTAATGTCTGGCATATGTGAATGCTTCAAATGACCTCAGTGCCCTTTAAAGTGAACCCAGCTGAGACCATCTTGACAGGTGGCGCGATTATTATCTATTAGCGATTCTTTTTTTAAAAAGTTCTTAAATGAAGATACTACATATCCATTTAGATATATATATATATATATATTTATTTATTTATATATATATATATATTAATACTTTTTATGGCCTCATGAAGTAAGAAATGGAAGCTAAATTAGCTGAATTTACTGTGATTGGTAACAAAAACATAATAAACAAATAAATAAACAATAGCATCTTCCTTCATTGAAAAAATAAATAAATAAAAATAAATATTTTAGATATGCAACGTAAACTTGAAAATTAGAGTGAAAAATTGTTTACTGCCTTGGAAACCAAATCAATAAAATGAAAAACTAGAGCTAAATATACATACATTACTTCATTATATAATTATGAAAACGTCAACTAAAATTAACAAATATATATACAAATACTTCAGTAAATCACTCTAAATCACTGCATTTAAAACATAATGCAAGTTAATGTTACCTAGTCCTAGTAATAATAATAATAATAATAAAAAAATTGTCTAAATGTAAAGTTTGTGAAAATAAACTAAAATAAGAGCAGAGTCCACTGATGTGAAAACGAAAAAGTTATTTCAAAAAAGTGAAAACGGCACAAAACCAAAGCATCTTTAGACTCGTGGTTGTGTACCAGTTTAGCTTCAAGGTGAACAGGTAAACATCCCTCAAGAATCCTCCAGAACTTTTGGTCTTGCCAGATGAAAGAAAGTGAAGGAGGGACATAAAGTAAGGGACAACGTCTTCCAGTCTTTCTTTGTAAGAAGAAAATAAATAATCCCCTGTTCCTCTGTAGCGACTGACGAGCATGCGATAGATCAAAAGGTATCAGATTAAAGGACAAATGCACTCACAACACAAACACACAGGACTGGCAGAAGGCCAGAGAGGCCCGGTGTGGTGCAGTCATTATATAGCAGGGCGGTTTTATGTGTTGGAAAAGGACAGCTGTAGAGTCAAGACAGCTGACAGACAGAGGAGCGCAGTGAGCTTTTTAATCTACGCCAGACACTGATTACAGATGCCAGGGGACGGCACTTAATCATTAGCACGCTAGCATTTGATGTAATCAGCTGTCCTCAATACACACAAACGCCACTCCACTGAGCCATGATCGAGCGTGTAACTTTACTGACCTTTAACAACCGGTGACATTTCAAATGATCTTGCACATTGTTCGCAGCTCTATTACACTAACACAGTTTGTGTGTCCATTCAGCCGTCATCTTAAGACTCTTCTCGGCATCCACTCTTAAATACTTGCATGCTCTGGCAGATTTCTGACTTAAGTGCAAAACAACTCAGTGTGTGTCTTTCATGTGTCTTGCAGGCTTCCGTCTCTGCCATAAAACCCCAACTGGTGGAGGGATGCATTGATGGTTGTCTTTCTACAACTTTCTCCCATCTCTCGACCGCATCTCTGGAGCTCAGCCACAGTGATCTTTCAGTTACTTCTACCTCTCTCACCAAGGCTCTTCTCCCCCAACAGCTCAATTTGGCCGGACGGCCTGCTCTAGGAAGGGTTCTGGTCATCAGGCCACTGTGCTCTTAGAAACCTTAAGTGCAGCAGAAATGTTTTTGTAACCTTGGAGAGATCTGTGCCTTGCCACAATTCTGTCTCTGAGCTCTTCAGGCAGTGATTCTCATTTGCTCTGACATGCATTGTGAGCTGTAAGGTCTTATATAGACAGGTGTGTGCTTTCCTAATCAAGTCCAATCAGTATAATCAAACACAGCTGGACTCAAATAAAGGAGTAGAGCCATCATAAGCACGATCAGAAGAAATGGACAGCACCTGATTTAAATATATGAATACTTATGACCATGTGATATTTCAGTTTTTCTTTTTTAATAAATCTGCAAAAATTTCAACAATCCTGTGTTTTTCTGTCAATACGGGGTTCTGTGTGTACAAAGGGAAAAAAGGAACAATCAAGGAGCATTCTGTTTGCATTGCAGCTGAGGCTGACTAACATAAAACTAACCGGACATGAATATTCTTGTATAGTTTATGACAACGCACATGCCATTCACAGATGAAGGCATCGTACAGTTCTATACTATTGTACCAAGCTTGTTTCTACATGCAAATACAGTCTTACAGAACATTCCACGAGTGCTAGTGCATGTCAGTGTAAAACGCAAGCGATTTTTCTTTATGCATTCATACAGTTCTCTGTTGGTAGAATGCAAATTGTTAAGCAATGCAGTGTCTGCCATGCTCTAATGACAGAGCACTTGGTTTCCGCTCGCTTCATGGCCTGAAGGGACACCCAACACCAAGCTCTAATGATTTCTAATGGCAGAGGAGTGGCCACCGGAAGCAAGGGTGCAGAGAAGGATGAGTAGGAGTGTCCCGACCGGAAGCAGAAGTGTAAAAAAGTTTGAGAAAGATGGGAGGATGTCTACTTGACTGTCTAAACTCGTCAGGTGTTTTAACAACCATGACTTGAACCACAACATGGCCATTATGGAATTAGCCAAATGTGGGCGCACAAACACACACACACAGCCCCCCGGGTGTTTCTATAACAGTAGCTAATTAGTGCTCCTCCCGTCAGGCATCTAAGATGCTAATAACATGCTTACTGAGTCTTACATTGTTAGGTCAAGTGAACTGCCAGCGGGAATGACAGGAAACTCATTTTGACATTGTTAAGGGATGTTTCACACATTGTGTGGGTGCTTGCGTATTAAAGGTGGTCCGGGTTTGAATGCCAAGACCAAAGCTCACCCTATAAAGGTTTAAATCTGTCCTGCAGGGGTGTGTTCAAGGAGTCAGAGGTCGGACAAATTTACATTTAAAAAGGTGAAAGTTCAGTCTTGCCTTTGTTTGCCACCTACAAAAAACTAGCCCACTTAGGTAATTGGTCATTTGGTTTGTGAAATTGCTTTGGGATGTGTGAAACGCAAAGCCTGATGGACATTTTGGGGCATATTTAAATCTGGTATTTACGCAAGCACTGAACAGAGCGCAACAGTGACCGCCTACTTTTCAATTGTCATTAGTTTTTTCCTCCATTAATTTTCTCCATAAAGTCAACTGTTTTTTTTTATATAAGGTTATGGACTTACCTTCCCAGAGAAAACTATTATGAATAATCATCATAATAATTAAATCAGAAACTGCCGTACAATGTAGAAAGTCCTTGCTCTTATTTTAGTATCTCTGATATACTATAGTTTTTGTTAATTTGAATTAAATTATTATATTTTGTATTTTCATGCAAAAGTTTATAAGTCATTTGGTTTAATTAAAAAAATATTTTGCTCTGCATATTTTGTGTGTAACTACACACTATACACACTACACACTATGAATGATTAGTTAAGCATTATTAAGCATTTATTTCATCTTTTATAAACCAATGTTCAAACATTATTATGCATTAGTAAACAGTTTCCAAGTGCATCTATAAATGCCTTATTCTTGAGCATTTATATATAGTTTAATAATAAATAACTTTATTAATGATCAGTTTATAAATATATATATATATATATATATATTTATTTATTATTACATTATTTACAAACCAGTTATTTAATGAGAATGTTTAGAAAGTCTAAGTAAATCATTAATAAATGATTTAAATGACCATTAATAAATCAAATTATTTAAACACATGATAATGGTTTTTCAGTGTGTTAATAAATGCTATATTAACACATGTTCCTGCAGTAATTCATGATTAACTCAGGTAGTCAAAGAGCATTAAGTAGTTGCCAGACGTCTGTTTTTGTGAGCTCATCTAAAGTGAGGACTATTTATAGCTCAGAAGTTAAACAAACACAACACAGAGGGATACAAAACACAGAAATATTTTTTCAAGATGTAAAAAATGTAATTGCACAACAGTACACTTGATAATTGAAAGAAACAAAACATCTAGTGTACAGTTGTTTGCATTGTTTTGCATCTTTAAATTAATAGTGAGTTGTGTTTTTTTTCTATTAGGAACATAACTGACCTCCTTTGTTAATGTTGGAACAATGCTTTATAAAGGATGAACTGACTATTTACTAATGCTTAACTAATGATTCATAGCATGTAGTTATTATTAAGTGTTACCGATAAGGCTGCTTTGATAACAATTACAATCTCAAGTCCTCTTGGTTATGATGGGACAGGCTTTGCACTAGATTTGGGGATTTTCCTCCATTTTCATTCTCCATAATGGCTCAGTTTGAATGAGCTGCCAGCTGTATGAAGACTCCTAACTTCTTCCATTTAATAATTATGGAAGAAACCTTTAATGCAACAGCCTCAACACAATCCTGTCTGAGCTCTGCAGACAATTCTTTTGACCTCATGGCTTTATTTTGATCTGATATGCATTTTCAGCTGTTAGACAGCTGTGTGTTTTTCCAATCAACTGAATTTGCTACAGATTTGCTCCAATCAATGCGTCAAAACATCTCAAAGAGGATCCAAAAATGGGATCCATCTGAGCAAAATTTCAAATGTTAGGGTAAAGGGTGTGATAATAATAATTCACCTTTTTCTTAGCCATCGCACATTTGGCTTTCACTTTGGTATCGCAGTGTATGGAGTGTAGAAAAAAAATAGAAACATATTTAAAGCACACATACAGAAATAAATGAATGACGAAAAATAACCCAAATTGTTTGCTCAACTTCTCTCTCAAGTTCACACTGTTCTTGCGTTTTATGTTATTTCTCTAGATGTCTTTGAAGAACTCTTACTGTGCGTGGCGTTCCTACTCCTGTATCTTTCGGATTCAGCACCCCAATTACAGCAAAAGAAAAAAAACGACATCAAAGAAATTCAACCCCACACAACCGCATGTGCACCGGTCAAAGAAGGAAAATATGTGATTAGGAGAAAGTCTGGTGAATGCATCTGAGATTCCCAACATCGGTCACCCTGCCAGAAGGCCGTGGCTTTGTGAGCAGTTTGTTGTTTTAAAGCAGACCACAAATGACCCTTCAAATTGGACGTTTTGGGATTGTTGCCACCAGCAGCTAGTTACCATTTCCTCGCATGGGAAAATACAATGGCCCTTTTCTATGATCTAAAAGAAAAGCTTTGAATGTCAAGATGTTTTTCTCGAAAATGCTTGATTATTAAAAGTATATTAAGTGCATTGATTCAACAAAAAAAAAGAGATACAGAAACAATGGCTTCTGGATCTTCGTGTCCTCTTAAGACTGGGCGGTTTTCAGCTAATCGCAGCTGGAGTTTTGAATGCTGTTGCACACATTTATCTTTCGGGGTACCGCTGGTCTAACTCACATTTTGCTTTTGGCGGTGTTGGCTGATCGTAAACAAACACAGGCCGTCTCATTATCCCGTGGTTTTCTCTGTGAGCCTGCCATGTCGTCGGAGTCCTAAACTGCACCTGGACGTTTGGTAAGAATTACCTCTGGCATCCGCTGGTAGACTTTGGCTTTCGCTTGGCACGGCTTGGGAATGAGACGTGGCCTGAATACCAAAACCTGAAACTCCTACGACTTGCCATGACCCAAATAAACTTATCCTGAGGCATACCTGATCAGTATGACAGTGAAAAGACTTTCAATGTACACCAGAACTTGTTACATAAGGTGAAGCTGCTTTTGCACCAACGCCAGACCTCGTTTATTATGAAGAATCTTATCTTTTGGTTTGCATCCATCAAATACCAAATAAGACAAAATAGATTTTACATTTCATGTGAAAAAGACAGTTTGCTTAATTATCCACATATAGCCATGGATATTTAATATTAAAAATATTTTATCAGCCAAAAATGGCTGAATTGTGATATTACACCATTACTAATAAATAAATGTAATCATAACATGATTCCTTAAAGATTTTCTAAACTGCTGTGAACTCTTTTTGTACTGTTAAACGATTAATCGCATCCAAAATAAAAGTTTTTGTTTGCATAATATGTATGTGCTCTGTATATATATATATATATATAAGTAATTACACAAACATACAGTATGTATTTTGAAAATATTTACATGTATATAATTTACACTATAAATAAATAGATTTAATATGTAAAAATATATACATGCATATTCACAGTACACATACATATTACATAAACATTTTTATTTTGGATGCAATTCGTCGCAATTGAACAAATTTGAATGAATCGTAACTTACCTGTGTTTGGGGCTTCCCTGATGTCCTGGCTTTCTTGTCTGGAGAGCCGTTCTGCTTATCTGCGCTGCTCTTCTTCTTCTCCGGGGTCTGGAAAAATGGACAAAGAGAAAGGAAGAGAGACGTTGCGATCCCAGGTTAAAATGTGCACAGCAAATATTTAACGCATGTCAAAGTCAGAGCCGCTCCAGTCACCTGTCATGCTCAGTGTTAAAATCATAACAGCGGATAATGTTTGTGAATTGAGTGATCGTGACGGCTTTGCCCTTCAGTGATTACACAATACAATGCGCTTCTCAGATGTTTATTTCAGTCAGCTGTCAGAGAGCCGTGATGAACGAGAGCGGTAATTTGTAGAAAGCGCAGCCTGTCTAGTCATGGCCTAATGGGAGAACAGGACACGTCACTGCTCTATAACTCTATACGCCCCAGAAAGAAAATAGACAGCTGAAGAAAGACAAATCTGTTTTCCTCAGGAACAAAGTTATTGTATGTTATAAGACCTAACGTGTTATTTGAAGACTGTAGCATACATTAACCAACAAGTTAAAGACAATACAGGTCAAAGATAGATCTCGAGACGGCTAAAGAAAGAGGGAGCAGGAGATGAAAAAGCTTTGAGAAGAGAAGAAAGCATTCAGGATGGGGGGGTGAGAGAGGATGTGGAGCGTGTGACAGAAGTGCTCGTCTGTCGTCCCTCCTGAGGGCAGGAATCAGTCCTCACAGAGCAGGTATGTACCCGCTTTGATCTCTAAACACACATACAAACACACACTGTCACGCGCTCTCAAACACAGCTGGGTTATTAGGTTTTATTGTGGTTGTCAATTTCAGTTTATTTCCACTGAGTTTTAATGGTGAATAAATAGTTGAGTTTTTGATTTTTACTACATTTATTTACATACATTTTAGATCAAAGGTCTTCAACCCTGCTCCTGGGGTAAGTTTAGCTCCAACCCTAATCAAACACACCTGACGCCGCGAATCAAGCTCTTTGGGATTGCTTGAAAATATACATGCAGATGTGCTGACGCAAGATGGAAATAAACAAGATTATAAATGACTACCCATCAAAAGTTTGGAGTCTGTAAGATATGTATATATATATATATATATATATATATTAGGGCTGCACGATATTGGGAAAAAATTACATTGCGATATATTTTTTCCTGTAATGTATATAAATTAGGGGTGGGCACAGATTTTCTTTTTTTTTAATCTAGAATAATTTTTAAATTAATCTAGATTAAAATGGCTAATTTGAGATCTGCCGAAGGCATTCAGAATTTGTGTGCTACCTATTATATTTGAGATATGCGTGTCTGCCATCTTAAAAGTAGGGGTGTGAATCTTGGTTTCACAATTCAATGCTATAAGATTATTATTATCAAATTCATATTATTATTATTCAAACATGCATTTTAGTCTGGGACTAGCCTTGTCTGTGAATCCAGGAGAACATCACATCCTCATTCAGTATTACTGCACATGGCTACATTTTAAATCACATTTATTTTGTGCAAAATTTACTTTTTAAAAAATCATTATATAAACAGGCTACTCTATTACGCATTTTAAAAAGTGCTCTTTTGAGTATACAAAAGTTTACAGGAATAGTCTTGTCTTTTAAAAGTTGGATTTTTCTTTTTTCCCTCTGCATTATTGCCGCTTGATTATTACTGATCAGATCATATACAGCGGCGGCTTTAACAGGCTGTATTCAGACTAATGCACGGATATCAGATGTTTTGCTCTGCTCTGAAAACATAACTGACGGTGTGTTCATCGGTTTTGTATAAAAGCATTAGAAAATGCAAGCGCATTTATCCGCAGCCGCGATCAGACGCTTCAGGATAAACAACCATAACTCGCACGTGACGCGCGAGTCTGTCAGCGCGCAGGTTTTGTGTAACTAATACCAATGCGTTCCAAACGGTACACGAAGATCACGGACGAGCTCACACGTACAGTGGTAATAAGGCTACAGTGTAATTTGGCTACACATCCGCGCTAAAACTTGTGTTTACTGTGTGCTACCGTTCTCTTAATACACCATAGGCTTCTACCCTTTACATCGTATGTTCCGGCGATGTGACAATCGCTCACGCGCACATCGCGCTGTCGATGTCAAAACAGAATATCGTTCAGCCCTAATATATATATTAATTTTCTGACCCCAAACAAGCAAGTGTTGGGTAGAGAGGTGAAGTCAGACTGTCTGCGAATCCTACCAGTATGCACGTGATCATTACGACCCAGACAGAGAGGAAGCGTCTATGAATACAGACGGTTGGAGAAAAGATGCAAACAAGACATGATAAAGATGAGAAGTTGCTGAGGTGACATGAGGGAGAAGGAATATGTGTTATACGAAGAGACAGACAGAATGTAATGTGCTCTTAAAGTTGATGGGATAATAACAGGTGGTGATGAAATCCTGTCTCAGGCATAGACTGGCACCTGCTGGTCACTCGGCTTCATTCAGCAACTTCACATAAAACTGTTCAAACGGCAGCAAACTTTATATTTCTATTTAGCAAGGGTGCATAATACTGATCCACAGTGACAGTAAAGACTTCAGGAGTTTTCAGTAAATTAAAAAAATGCAGTTCATTGAAATTCAAGAATATTAAAAACAAACTAATTTTCTACACCAATGTTTAGCAATCAGTTTTTAACTTTGATAATAATATGAAACGCTTCTCAAGATTTCTGAAGGACCATGTGACACAAGAAGTAATGATGCTGAAAATTCAGCTTTTGTAAAATGTCTTAAAACGAAAACACTGTATATATTAATAGTGATTTCATAATATATTGTGTTTTACTGTATTTGCTGGTATGGTGAGCACGTGAAACTCCTTTCCTTAAGTATCCTGTAATACACAGCATTTCTTCTTTTTTAATTGTATGCACGGAAAGAATAACAAGACTCACTTTTTGAGGGGTTTTGACGGGGGGCTTTTCAACAGCCTTGACCTCTTTGTCGTCATCGCTAAAAAAAGAAAGATAAAAAACATTTGTCAAACAAATAAAACATAAATGACCCTCTCCTCTCAACAGAGAACAGGTTACATTGAACAAACAGGAGTTCTCACTCGTCATCATCATCATCGTCGTCGTCGTCATCATCATCTTCATCACTATCCTCATCCTCGTCTTCATCCGAGTCCATTTTCAACTTTTTCTAAAATGACAGAACACAATCATTGGAAAAAGAACGAAGCTCTTTTTTATAAATGGAAGTGACTGGAGAGATGATTTGTGTCCTATCTTGTCATTGCTGCTATTCTATAAAAGCAATAAGCCACTAAAAATAAGTATTACCGTGATTTTATCATAGGTAAATCAGAACAACACCCCTCAACCCAAGTAAAAACACTGTGACAGCTTCTCATGGCTTTCTGCTTTCAACACTCTGACAAACAGACTCCCTGTGTATCACATCGATGACAAGCTGTTGCTTGCCTCAGACACTTGTCTAGAGGATTAAGTGTGTATTGAACAATGTGTCTCTTTACTGAGATTCCACGGAAGTCAACAGGGCAACCTTACAGTTTCTTTTTAAGTGTTTCTGGACACCTAGTTAAACCCTTTTGACTTCTTACTAGCAAAAGAAAGCAAGCACCACATTGTCTGTGATAAACACACTTTTCTAATTATTTTTGAACAAATATCTAAGCATCCTTAAATCAAGATAATTTACTTAAGAAGCAACATGACGCAGATTTAAGTTGTTTTCTGAGAAATTCATCAAAATTAAATGATGTAGACATAACATACGTTTTTTTTTTTGCTTGTTTTAAGAATGAACTCTTTCAAATGTAATACTTTTTTTTAGAAAATAAGATTTAATATCTTTAAAAAATTGACTTTCATCTTGATTTAAGAATATAAAGATATTGTACTTTTCAAAAAAATCACAATAATATATATTTCTCTGTTTATCTTATCTTGCACTCCACCAAAACAATATAATATATGATAGTGTTTTAATGGATTGTGTGTAAACAGCATCATCTGTTGAGCGGTTGTTGTTAGTGATCACCTGAGGCACTTTTGCGAGGGTCATATTGGATGGTCTCTTCACTGGTGATGTATTATTCTCTTCCTCTTCCTCATCCTCATCCTCTGATTCCTTCACACCTGAACACACAGAGATCTCCACGTATCAATAACTTTGGTTGAAATAAAAACAAAACAACATCCACATTTTGTGACAAAACCAATCTGCCATATAGAAGTGGAAGCTTAATATCTGAAGAACAGAACTGACACGCTGAGAGTGTCTGAACAGCATGTGCAAACATATGGAAGCGTTTATGTAAGAGAAAATGGCATCACGTGGTGCGGGTTAATTCATTTTGAGTCTGTATGGAGAGTAAAGGGACGGCCAGATTACTCTCATGGAAGAGAAGAGTAAACTAGAGAGGCAAAAGACACACCTGGGAAATGGTTTTCCTAAACTGTTTGTGCTCAGTCCTAACAAACGAGAAAATACAAAAAGCTACTCACTGACAAAATGCTGACCGCTGATGTAGACCGGCCCCCCTCCAGACCGCAGGCGAAAGGACACCGGAGGCGTGACCTCGAAACCTCCCAGACTTAGCTGGAGAACACACGCAGACACACATGCTGTTGTAACTCAAACTAAGTGAGAATGACCAAACAACAACAGCAAAACATCTTATTCATGGTCTATTTTTAAAACTACTTTTTACTACACAAAACATAGCTTGTTAGACGAAAATCTTGAACTTGCTACTTTTTTAAGAAAGTAATACTTTTATTGAGCATGGAAGCATTAAACTGATCAAAGGTGACTGTACTGAAATTAATAATGTTATAAAGGATTTCGATTTTAAAAACATTATTATTATTTTTATATATATATATATATATATATATTAAAATAGAAAATAGCCATTACAAATTCTAATAATATTTAACAATATTACAGCCTTTTTTTTGACAAAAATGCAGATTTGGAAGAGCTACATTGATTCTGGGCAAATTGAGAATCACGAATATTATTCTTTTTAAAAGTGTTTAATTAAATACAATTGTAACGTTTTCATATATGCATTCGAAATATAATATATTTAATACACAGATTTTTATTTTAAAAATAATGAAAAAGTAGTAATTAAAAACACATTTTCAGTGTGTCACTTGTCTTCGACGCGTTATTTGAGGTCCCAGGATACTTTCAATTGATCCCTACCATAGACATCAATGTTTAAATCTGCACTATAATTGAAATTACTTTAACACAGAAAGACATATAACTGTTTCTGAAGCTGGTTTTACATTTTTCCAAGGGTTAACAGACAAGGGCGAATCGTTATCGTTTCAAAATGGGTGCATGGGTGTTCGAATGGAGATTGCAGCGTCAAACCACTAAAAGTACTAAAACCACCCAAACTTCTAAAAATAATCCTAAATTAATTCTCTAATTCTTTTTTTATGCTAAAATCAGATGATAAACGATTCCCACCACAAACAACTGAACAAGATTGGTTTCTCAGAAAGAATTCAGGACTGGGATCCGTCCTGATCATTCCTTGCCAGTACATCTGAGACAGGCCTTCAGCTAAACATCAGCACAATTGCGCAACTTGCAAAATACAAGCCACGGCCAAAAATTCTGAATGAACATTCCACTGCGCCAGGCAACGGCACTTGCATCGATGGCAACCAGATGTAAACAGCTGAGGGCGTGATGGTCTGCTTAATGCTTTAAATGACAGCTATGTAGCTGTTGTAATTACGTTGAATGGCGAACAATCCCTCACGTCCAAAATCATCTCAGATGATCTGTTTCAACACAAACGCTGACTGATGAGTTGATTGTCTCCCGAGCAATCGAGACAAAACCTTGTAATTAAGGTGCAATTATTACTCGAGTCAGATGTCCCGGGGCGTTTTCTAATTTTGGGATTGAATAAACTGAAATAAATCCTATCTTACAAATAGCACAAAACAGGGCTTACAGATTTGGATAAAACAGCAGCTATATCTTATAATAAATGAATATGCCACCATTAAAAACTCCTCCCGCTGTACTAATCAAACCAACAGTATCTATCAGAAAGCAAACAGAGTTAGACCCTGCGTTCTGATCGCTCCGAGCCATAAAAGATTCCTCCCAGAGCTCTTTGGAAATGCTCACATCTTCCATAGCTGATATTAAACAGAGGCGAATATGTGCTGATGTCATGGAGAGCTTGCGTCTGCTGTCCTGATGATGCAACGATGGCCCAGCCCCTTCCAAAAACAATCTGTCAATCACATCTTGACCAGCCTCAGCACAGCTGGAATTTTTATTAGACACATTCTTCCAATACCATAAAACACCCAGAACAGGCATCCCTCCACGTATAAATCCATATTCAAGGTTACTGAGGGCATAATAACAATTGCCTGTTAGTAATCTTTTCATTTGACCAAAGGAAATCAAGCAAACTTGTAGCATCATGTAAAATATTCATTTCTACCACACTTCTTGAAACTTGTAACTGAAAAAAAAAGTACTGTGAAACTGTGAAAAAGTAATTGCCCCCTGAACCTAATAACTGTTTGGGCCACCCTTAGCAGCAATAACTTCAATCAAGCGTTTGCGATAACTGCTCTGGAGGAATTTTGGCTCACTCATCTTTGCAGAATTGTTGTAATTCTGCTTTATTTCAGGGTTTTCTAGCATGAACCGTCTTTTTAAGGTCATGACACAGCATCTCAATAGGATTCCCACCTGCATGGAGATTTCTAACATTTGTCCTGAAGACCTTGATTAGTTGGATCAGGTGTGTTTGATTAGGACTGAAACTAAACTGTGCAGGAATTGAGTTTGAGACCAGTGCTGTAAGCCACAATTTTATTTTGTTTACCCTATTGTTGCAATTATCAATATGTACTTACAATAGAGTTTGGTTTGGGTTTGGTTTAGGGTTAGTTACTTGTAATTATGCATTAAAGGATTGTACTGTTGTTTAAAACAAACCAAGAACAACTTTTTAGACAAGACTACAGGATCTAGAAACTTTGTTCAGTGCGTGCTAGTCTAGTTTTCGTTTATGTAAAACTCGATATAACATCTAATCTGACTAAGGTCGACTACAACTATAGTGAGTGTGAGTGAAAAGCATCAAAAGGACGCTGTAAAATAAAGAGTTACTGAACTGAATCAAATCAAGTGAACAAAGAGAGTCACAGCACTATTAATAAGCAAAGCCTATCGATTCATTTAGGAATAATATATTTGATACACATTTATTGCGCATTTCTGCTCATGGCACACACAACTCTGTAAAATGGAGACTAGAACACTTACAGAAGGCAGAACAGATGGCTTCAGTACAGCAAGAGTGATTTTGGTTGTTTTACCATCGTAAGTCAATCCTTCCATCTCCACGGTGTGGAACTTATCCTCCGCCTCAGCACCCAAACACACCTGAGAACACACGTGAAGACAGGAAACCGGTTTGTTAATGCCAGTTTACGACCGATCAAAATGATTCAACTACAACACAGTTCATTAGCACCGGTATGATGAACACTGGCAACAATATTCCTCATACAGAACTGAAAACAATGTAGAATAGAATGTGAATAAACCAGGATAGAATAGAATAGATTGTTACTAATGAACTTTAAAGTAAATAAAAATCAGTAGGTCGGTGGTTTAAGAGTTATAATTTATAAATAAATGTAGAAGTGTATAGAAGTTAAAAAAAAAAAACAGTACCACTTTACAATAGGTTAACAACATTAGTTAACTTGAACTAAGAATGAACAATATTTCTACAGCATTTCTTAAATCTTAGATAATTTCAGCATTTACTAGCGCATTATTCAAATCACTAGTTGTGTTTGTTTATATTAGTTAATGCTCTGCGAGCTAACATGAACTGATAATGAATGATTGTACTTTTTATTAATAACTTACTGCACACATATTTCAAGCAAACATGAAAAATTATCAAATAATCGAGCATTTTCCAGGAGTAAAGAATTAAATAGGGTTTCAAAACATACATAAAAAGAACAGAACAGAATAGAA
>JAUMHR010000064.1:6066036-6093045 GCA_032361145.1 Enteromius fasciolatus
TATACAGGATAAATAAAATAAGATCCGGTAAGAATAGAAATTTCATGACTGCACCTCACACCTCCCTTTCAAGGATTAAACTATTCCATGCAGGATCTGTAATTTTAATAACATTTCATTATCTCATCTTCCTCACCGCCTTGAGTGACAGCTGATGTTCAGCCTCATCCTCGTCCAACTCAACTTTGTGCTCTTTCTTATCAGCTTTCAATGAGCAACCTGTAGGAAGAAATCACAAATTATGCTTTATTTATTAAAATTGTATATGTGTATGTTTTCCCTTAAAAATAGAATTTTTACAAACAACATCAAAATACTCTACAACATCCTTTCTAAATACTGCAAACGCGAGATCATAACAAAGGGGGAAGAAATACTCCTGTTCCTCTTGTCCAGAATATTTTTTAAAATAGAAAAAGAAAATAACATTTGAGCTCGCGTCAACATTAAGCTATAAACAAAGGCAAACTCAATGCATGAGGCTAGCTGCATTCGCCACAACTCTTTTATTGCACTGCAATACTGCAGCAGACGCATGTCAAATGAATGCATAATACTGATTATCGGACATTATATGATTATGCAACATGAGATTTTATTTCAGCTCACCAAATAAATACATCTGAGGCCGGCTGAGATCTTTAATGTTATCCTCCATTTTTGCGACACAGAGGGTCCTTGTTAATCGTATTTCCGGCGGGTAGATTGACACTTGAATGAACGAATGCGAATGCATAGTGGGCGGGATTTTGCACGAGTCGTCCAATAGTATTTACCCTTGGTGGTGAATTGTTTTTCTTGCTTTCAGTACACAATTTATCCGCCAGATGACGCCATATTATAACTATTCAGTACAGCTGTCTTTTTTCATTCTTCCATCCATTCTATAAAGCACTTGTCCTCTGTAGTTTTTCTCCTAAAATAATATTAATGAGCCGAATGCTGTATCGTGATGATTTGATGCAACTTGACATCTACTTAAATTAAAATAAGAAGAAGAAGACGATTGTTATTAAAATCATTGTTATAAAATGATTGTCTTCCCAGTGTGTGTGTTCTACAAAATAATTGTTAGCATAAATTATATCAGCAATATGTAATTAAAGATTTGTCTTTGTAATGTGTAGTAATTTTGTGGCACCACTTAATTTGTAACATAATAAACAGCTTGTAAACAGTATAACAATAGGAATTTTACGATTACATTACTGAATTATACTTAATTTTATTTTAACACAAATTATAAAGCTGATTTGAGATTAGTTACAACTAGATATTATTTATTTAGTTGGTTAGTTAGTAGTTGTTTTGATTTCGCGACAGAAGGGCGAAGCTGAAATTACGTCACGTAATAAAACCCGGGAGTCCGAAGCATTGATTCGAAGCATCCAAAGATTCAAAAGATTCGAAGCTTCGGTTCGAACGCTCCACTCTATGCGTCTCGTAGTTCACTATGCCTTGTCGCTTCTCGACTATTTATTAAGCTCTTAGAAGGATTTACTTGATTTCCCATTCACAAGAACAAAGCTTTTTGCTTTGTCAGAGGTGACATCCGTAAAAAAGGACGAAGATAATCGCTTCCACCTTTCATGCAGGCTCTTGGTGAAAACAGCCATCTTGAAAGAAAACAGTTCAAAACAGGCAGCACTTTAACGTGAGTGACCCGTATACACACAAAGACATGCCGGTCTGATTACACATCCCAAAACACATGCAGGTCTGTCGGTTTTACAGAGCTCTCTATAGTTGCTGAATCCTGTCAACACTTTGCTTAATATTTACATAAACAATTCTTTCTCATAAATCCTCTAATGGAGGGTGCAAACTTTCTAAACATCTTCAGTATGGGTTGTTTACTAATAGAAAACTGGTTGTACTCTTACAAACCCCAACAAGTAGCCTATATATAGATATATTGAAGGTTTGCATAAAACTATATAAATCTGGATGTCCCATAACATTCTCAAATCAACATGAGAACTTGGGGAATATGTGCTGTTGTGGTTGCCCAACAATCTATCTATCTATCGCTTGTGTTAAAATGTGAATCATACTCTTATTAAGATAAAGGCCCAGTTTCACAGACAGGGCTAAGCCTAAAACAGGATTAGGCCATTGTTCAATAAGGACATTTCATTATTTTTTTTATATACATTCCTTTAAAAAAGGCATTACATTTAGTCTGGGACTAGGGTTAAGCCTTGTCTGTGAACCCGGGGATAGATTATGCATGTTATGATATTGTGTAAATAGTCTGCTTTTATTTTTTTTTAAATGTCATTGATTTACAGATTATTATCTTATTTTTTTAGGCTGGGCAAATAACAATATCTGTACCAAATTGCAAATATTTGCTCGGTTTTAAAACTCGAGGATTTTTTTTTCTCTGAGCTTCTTACTCCCACTCAAATGTTCCATTGCAAAAAGAAAAAAAAAGCTTTACAGAGTTCATAGGACTGTCTTTCATAATGATGATTTCAGTTCTCAAATATTTTCCTAACTTCTCGCTTTCACAGAAATGTTTTTGCAGACGTGTATCTCTTTCTGGAAGGGAAACAGGTAAACAGCTATCTGATTTTCACAAATGCAGATCAGCCATTTAGATGCGTCAGTAAAACTACAGGTATATCAGATGCGTTGTGTGTTGCTTTACTGTGGTGACGCTTTTGATGATTTGGTAAAGATGGTTCCACAGATGCTATGAAAAAGCCTTATTATGTTACATTAAAATGTATAGGGGGTGTCCCATAGTACTCCATTCTTTTCTTGATAAAAAGAAATAAAATTATTTTGGAGGACTTGAGTGAATAGACGCATAGATAGCCATCACTGCATCTACAGTATATAAAGATCAAAATAAATATCAACACAGTGTGTTTGAAGCACATCAACACTCAGGCTCCTCACAATGCCATAGAGAAACCTTTTTGTCTAAACGATGCCATAAAGAACCTCTCTGTTTTACCTTGTGGCGAAAGAAGGTTCTTCAGGTTACAAAAATATAAGCAAGAGATAGTTCTTCAAAGAAACTTTGACGGTATCCGAAGTACCGTACCTTTTAAGCACCTTGATTTTTAAGAGTGCATGCTGTTTCACTCTTCTTGTTCGTTCAGCCTGATGCTTATTGTCGTTTCTCGAGGACTGTGTTTTTATGAATTTGTTTGTGAGAGCGCAGCCGATCTTTGAACCATCGGACATCCGATGTAATCTGAAATCGCAGACTTATTGTGAAGAAGCGGAGGCCATATAGGTCATATTGGTTTGTAGCGTCTGTGAGATAAACAGGAGCCTGTCTAGGAACATTGAGTGAGATAGGAAGTGTGATACTTTAACCTCTCGCTCATCTTGTGTGGCAACATTTTATTGGCTGAGGTGGAGGCCCTCTGGTAGATAGGGCAAAAAAACATAAAGGCACCTCAGCGGGAGAAAGAGAGGCTCGGAGCACCTGTGGCCAAACACAATAGAGAGTTTTTGAAAACAGAGGGCGAAAGGAATTTCAGAAAAATGAGCCAAGTCACGTCGCAATGGCAGAATAGACAGGAAGATGAAAGCAACTGGAAGACTGACAGAGGAAATGAGGGTAGGAGAGGCGTCACCGAAGCAACCGACTCACACTGACAGGATCTTAACCAGCCGAGATGGCATCAACAAACCCAGAGTGTAGTGACTAAAACAGACCGTTATCAAATTGTTGTTTTGCTTTTAGGTAAATTTGATGACAGTTTTATAATCGAAGAGAATACATAAACAAAGAGGAGTTTGATCGACACTGTGAGAAAAACGGTTAATGTACTGCATGGCAGATAATTACCAGTATGTTTACTGTCAGATTTACAGACATTTCCCCTCGAACCTGAAACAAACACAATGCAATGCAATTAAAAATACGAGTAAAAAAAAAATGTATGTGGGTAATCGTTAAATAAATAATTTATATTTATGGCTGTGTTTCAAGAGTGCATAAATTAATTAAAATATAATTCTTTATTGAAATCTAATATTTTAAGTATATAAATCTAACATGAAAACATTATGTTTTTGAAAGTGTAAAGTTCAGACAGCATTTATTTGAAAAAGAAATATTTTTTTATAAATACTAAAACTAAAAATACCCCAAAGATGTTGTTTCTACTTCATCTGACATTATATTAACTTGATTTAGTCAGACTTATTCAATCATATTTTTAAGTAGTAGTTCATGTGAATGCCACAACACAAAATGCATTTGCAATCATACATTAAAAAAATGTGTTATTTGAACGTCTTCAGTCATTTCAGGAACAGTTTGCAAGATGTTAATATGTTTAATTCGCTTGCCCGACAGCAAAATTGGAAAATGATTACGTGTAATGACTTTTAAAACAGGCCAGTCGCACAAATCCAGCAGAATTATTGATCCCGCTGAAAGACGCTTGTTTTCCAGCTGTGCTCCCTGTCTGTGGTTTGTGCCGCTGCCGGTTCTTTTCTGTAAGCCACAGGCTGTAGAGCGCCGTAATCAGTTTAGTGTTTTAGCACTTCCTGGGAGATGCAGTCGTGTGTAGAACAGAATGTAAAGGCTCATTTACTGCGAATAAAACTGCTATGATTCCACGTCCCCTCCCTGTGTTATGTGGGCATCGCTCTACTGTGGTAGCCAATGAGGAAACGGCTGTTTTGACTGCTGTCTTGACTCACAGAGATCCCATCAGTTGTTTACGCCCTTACGGTGTCTGGGTGGACATGGGTGATGAATGCTTTCAAAATACTTGTCAAGGACTTGTTTTTTGTATACAAACTGTGCTCACAGGTTCTCTCCAGCAGGCTTTTACAAGTTTACCATGAATGATGATTTGGGCTAAGTTTTGATCAGTGTTAAAATAAGCCATTTGTTGTTTGTTTTGGTGACGGTACTATTAAAACGGTCTGTTTTAGCGTCCCAATGAGCCCAGTATTGACTCAGAGTTTAAACTCTTAAAAATAAAGGTTCCGACAGGGACCTTTCGACAAATGGTTCCCAACAACCTAAAAAATGTGTTCAATGCTAACAAAAGATTTCTGCTGTTCTATATTTGGTAGTTGCTTATAAATGGCACATTTCACCACTTTTGACCCTGGACCACAAAATAAGTGTCAATTTTTCACAATTTTAGATTCAAATATCATCTAATAAATCAGCTTTCCATCAATGTATGGTTTGTTAGGATAGGACAATATTTGTCTGAGATACAAGTATATCTGGGGCCTGTTCCATAAAACAAGTTTACCAAATAAGCCAGGCTTATGGAAGATAGTTTGACTTATTTTAATACAAATTAACTGGAATAAACCTGGCTTATACTCTAATCTTGGTTTATGGAATCTGAGGGTGCAAAAAACAATTACCTTAAAAGTTGTCCAAGTTGACGTTTTTAGCAATGTATATTACTAATTGAAAAAAATTATTGTTATATATTTACAATACCTTCAATACATGATGTTTACATTTATTTAAGGATATTATCCTAATGGTTTTGGCTTCTATAATGTGACTTATACAATGCTATTGCTGCAGATATACCTGTGCTGCTTGTACTGGTCCAGGGTCACATTTATAGTATTTTAAATGAATGCTCCACAGGATGAACCGGAAGTCTTAGAAGTCACAATTCTTTTTAATATAAAACACCTTTAAACGTCACGTCATGAAGAATCCATAGAGAGCGCCTCCGTAAGTGCGTTTTAGGAAGGACTCCAGCTTGACAGAACTAACCGTTTTTAGTCCATCTCTTCATACAGGAAATGTAGAGAACATGCATCACAAACACATCTTACAAAGTCCAAAGAGAAAAAAAACACAAATAAAAAGAACAAGAATGAACGAGTCTGGGGTTGAGTCAGTCTCCTTGATGCCAAATGGCACGTAGACAAACAGCCGTCTTGATGGGTGAAATTCATCAGACAGCTTTGCGGTTTTGGGTTGGAAAGGACAAAGCCCCTCCCTCTCTTAGATGGGTAGCTGAAGAAAGAGGAACGAGAATGTAGCGTAAGGGACGAGCAAATGACCAGTCAGATTCAACTTGGTGTGCTTGTGTTTGTTTTGTTTCCACTTTAATTAGGATGCTTTAGTTCCATGCCAAGACTTAAATATGCGTGTTTCTGTAACATTAATTGGGTTATTGGGTTTGTTTTATCACAGGCTCAAACCGATCCTGTCAAAAATCATGGAAACTGAATAGAATCTTTCCTTATGTGTTTTTGCACAGCTAGATCTCTTCTACCATCTCACTCAAAAAAAACCGTAAGGCTTGGTACAGATGCTCATGAAGTGAGTCCAAGTGAGAATGTCAGAGATCCGCCTAAATTAACTTTTCTCAATTAACTAGCACACATGAGAGTTGTGGGTCAGACCACAGATGCGACTGAGGTGACGGACGTCACCTTGTTGTCTTCTGCCCAAGGCTGTAAGTTCTGCAGGGCGTAAAGCGAGGAGTTGTGTAGGCAGAGAGGGTCTTGTTGGAGCGGCTGACTCAGGGTCTTCTGAAAGGCCTCCTGTTGTAGCTGCAGCATCAGACGGTTGGCTTGCTGTCGCTCGGCCTCTCTCTCCTCAGCGGTCTGCCTCCTGTCATCAGAGACGCATGATTGAAGTCAACATGATGTGCAGTGACAGAGCCTTTTCAAATACAAAAGCAGATTATGTCAACTAACATGTTTATCTGGCGCAGGTCTTAGGCTGGTTTTAATGACCTACAGAGATCTGAGCTCTCCGCGTGCACAAAAGACATGTCGTGGCTTTGTGAAAAAGAACAATGTGTGCGTTATGACTAAAGTCATGTTGAATTAAACGCACGAATGTTAATGGTTCTGTACATTTAATAAACGCTTTGAATGTACACACGAGGAGCCTATCGGAGCTGTCAGCGTAAAGATGTATTATTATATAACGCTACATGACAAAACAATGAGTAGATGCTATTTTATTGGTGCAGGGACCTGATATGTACTTTGATGGATCAAATATGATTAATCCTACCAGCTGCATTAACTTAAAGGGATAGTTCGCTTAAAAATTAACTCTTTTTATCGTCATTTACTCAACCTTGTGTCGGTGATTTCATTGTAAAGCTATATGAAGACAAAATTAAAATTTTGGAGTGACCTGAACCTTTTACATCAAATTTATCAAGTTTATTGAATTTTAATCACATTTAATAAGTTGTTTAATTTAATATTTAATTTAATAAAATGTAATTTAATATTTAAAACATTTAATATGTTTTTTTCTTTTTAAGGTTAGATTGAACAACTAGGCAGAAAATGAATAATTTCGACAAACAGGCAAATGAAAAATAATAATAAAAATGATGTCAGGTAATATCAATTAATTTATTTTAATCTTTTTTACTTAAATTTTTTGCACAGTTAATTTTTTTATATATATACTTTGTTTTAAAAAAGAGCTTAAAAAAGAATTACCATTTACTTATAATGCCCTATTTTAACACATTTCAAATTATTCACCGATCAGCATGGAAAATGCTAACAGAAACTCTGTTTTACTCCAGGTTTGTTGTGATGAGGAATATTCAACTGTAGTCTAGAGACACTTTGAGAATGACGGATGTATTTGCGTGTCGATCGTACGGGTAACAAGCCTGTGATCAAATGAGCCAAGTGCAATCACATTACAGTGATGCATTTAGCTGTGATGTGTGGCTAATGGACGCCGGGCGGCAGGTATGGAGACCCTCATGCTGGACAGATTTTGTCATGGAGGAGGAAGTCATTAGGATGTATGCTTTTTTATGCATTCATGACAGCTGAATTCATTCTGAAACAAACCGTTTGCATTGTTTCTATTGATAATCAGGTTCGGTTGGTATCCAGTCGTGAGGTAAGCTTTACCAGAATTTCATTCTTAATAGGCAATCTAAAAGGAAAGTGACCATGCTAATGAATGTTTCCCAGCAGCTTTCGGCAGATAAGTATAATTGCTGAATTAAGTTGAGCCCCATAAATATTGATGAGTAGGCATGCTAAAAAGACCATAATAAATTTTCATTTGTTAAAGGCCATGACTCAGCTTCATTATAAATAAATCAGTTCAGCCAGCTCTCATCTGCCTATTGCAGCCTGTTGGTAAAACCAAAGGTAAGTAAGCCTGCTCTTAATTAGATTGGGCACTTATTTGCTCCAAAAGAGCCAACAGCAAAAGGTTGAGTAGATTATGGGGAAAGGATGGACGTGCTCTCAATTATTCAGAAGTATAGGTTCAGTACTGCATGGACAGCAAGTTTCCACACAGCCTTTTAAGAGCTTGGACGTTTCTGCTAAGTCAAGGCAATCGTGTCCAATGTAAAATAAATAAACAAATAAAGCGCAAACCTCTGCAAATTTACTGTATAGTGTGTTTCCACTAGGCCTTAAATGGCCTTTTCACTTAAGCTCAGTTCTGACTATGAGCTGCTTTATAGGGAATTATATAGGCTATAATCAGATATTGCCATCAAAACGAATTGGAAAGCCTTGGATTCAGATGCAATCGAAAAACATAATTATAGGTTGGCCTAAAGCTGTATCGTGAACACAAATAGGTCTATGCAACTATTATTTGCTATTCTCGGACGTGAGGTCGTGTTTAAAAACGAACATGTTTTCAATCACCTCCATTTTGTTCTTCTGTTTTGAAACCAGGTTTTGACCTGAGCGTCTGTCATCTTCAAGGCCTTGGCGAGCGTGGCGCGCTCCGCGGACGCCAGGTACTTCTGCCGGTGGAAGCGTTTCTCCAGCTCGCAGATCTGCACGCGGCTGAACGACGTGCGGGGCTTTTTCCGTTTCGGTGGAGTTCGGTTCTGGTACGGATGACCGATCCGTCGCGTCACGGAAAACGGTGAGAGAGCAGCTGGAAAAACAAACCAAAACAGGATTTAGGCGTGAGTATAGAGGAAAAATATTTGCATTCAATAACACTGAATAAATCTATGTAGAATGATGTAGGCCAATTAGTAATGTCATTAAATCTTGCTTAAAATTATGTTTTATTAATATAATAGCCTAATAATTGTACATTAAATGCAAATCAGCTTCTAGGTTAAAACATTTTTGTTTTTTGCAATGTTTTTATTTTTAATGTCCTTAATATAGGGAAACCTTAAACTTGGAAGTAGCCTAAATTCGTGGACATTATAACAAACAAACGCCATGAGGGTCATAAGGTGGTCTTTCAGAGCCGATTAAAATATTCTGGAATATGTATTTAATCTGATAAAAACAAACATGATGGCGCCATATTTTAGAACCGTAAATACGTTTTAAACAATAGTGAATCTGCGGCTCCTTTTCCTGAACTCAGTGTAGGGTTTGCTTAGCTTAGGTTCCTACAGTTAATTCTGAGCGTCTGTTTTTAAAGTCCATCACCTTTAGCTTCAGCACATACATGGACAAATTGTATTTCAGGATGATATCACAAAAAGTGCTGGCAGCAGTGAACTCGGGCTCATTTCTCATGCAGTCCTTCTGTATTGTTTATCCATTATTCATAGTTTTACAACAGAGGTCTGATTGTTGCAATTCTTTGTATGTAGGCCTATTTGAATTTCTTTCACCTTTCCCCTCCGTCCTCCCACCAATGTTACTAGAAGCAGCTGTGAATAACTGATTTGAACAGTTTGGCGCCTTTCCGAGATGCATGTAAGCCCAATTTAACACTATAGGCGTATATGTCACTTTAAAGCATTAAAGCAAATACTATTTACTGTATGTGTATCAGAAATTGGGTTTTTGAAGTACATACGGGGACTGCAAATGAATCCTAGACATGGTGGAACCCAGTCAAGACCTGTAAATGTGTAAAACATTGTGTTTGGAAATATTCTGATATTTTAGCAGTGTTGTGCACCTGAATGAAACAAAAACATTAATACATAACATTGATGTTAATTAGATGTAAATTTCAAACAGCACCTGAATAATGAGTAGCTTGTGGCAAACTATCCTCACCGTTAGGTAAATACAAATAAGAATTTACACATTCAAGATTAAAATAATATAATAATATAATATAAGAATCAACCACTGGAAAAACTCAGCTACTAATTGATTTTGCCATATGCTTGTTACATCCTATATATATATATATATATATATACATGATTTGTGTGTGATGTGTTCTGAAAACTGGGGGGGAAATTGACATTAAAAAATATTTTTTTATATCTTTCATTGCAGTGTGTGTATGTATATATATATATATATATATATATATATATATATACAGCCTAATGTATGTAAAAATTCAGCAGAAGCCAAAATTAATATTGAACAGCCGAAGAACATTTTTACAAGAACTGTAGATGCAATTCTGTAAAAAAAAAAAATGAGGGAGATTGAGAAAAAAATAATATTGCATCATTTATATTTGTGAAAATGGAATTAAGGAATTAGACCAGAATAACAAAATAATTGGTGAACACTCAACACTTCACTTCGCAACCTGTTTTTTAAACAAGAGATGTGTTTTGTTATTCTTGTGGCTGAAGTTGGGTCTTGCAGCGGTTGGCGGGTCGTGTGTGAAGACAGACAGCCAGGTTTTTGGCAGGTTGGAGATCTGTAAATGTCTGTTCTTGGCCCCTCAACTACATTCATTCACGTTCTTGTGTAATTCAAGATTGGTCCGTGGCTCTCAGAAGAACTTCTCAACGGTTCACACTAGTCACGCTGGGATTCCTCAAGGTCTGTCATGAGGTCAGTCTGACACTGAACGTGTTTTGGGCAACCGCAGAGATGCAACTTAATTTACTCTTATACCTGATCATAAAAAACAAGTTGTCGTTTTTTATATATAGGCTAGATATACTTTAATTTGATCGCAACGTTCATAATGCTGTGAGATCATTAGTTTATTTGTCATATTTTATTAGACGAGCAAGAAAAAAGGCTTCTGATTGGATTTAGCGCATAGACTCTTCATTCCGTTGCGTAATTAGATTTGATTGCTTTTAATTAAAGCGCTGAACTTGAGTGACAGGCGGACGCGTCACCATCGCTTAAGCACAAGGGTAACGATTCTAGAACGTCTGAGATCAAAACGATCAAGAAAAAATAATTAATTTATGTTTCTAAAATGTATTTTAGATGACGCCCTTAGTTTATGTCTCCGTAGCTACTGTGGATTTTCTTTTTCCCCGACGTGGTTAGTTAGCAGTGTTATTATTATTATTATTTCTGCTATATGTCAGGTGTGCAGATTGCAGAACGAACTAATAACACATTTCCCAGAAACACACTTCGCAGATACATATGTGGGTCAAATAGAAACAAAAACAATCCCCGTATTCAGTCTCGACAGCGGAGGGAATTCTAAATGATAAGTCTGTGTAATAAAATTTATGGTGAGCGCATCAAAAAATCAAAGCTTGCCTTGGAGAATATGCGGCCAGTAATAAAATCAGTTATACGTGATATCACCTTCATGCGACAGCGCCTGCCTTTCCCATTGCGCATATTACCTTTGTAGAAATCTAATAAATATACATGTAATGGATTCAAAGCGCGATATTGAAATATAACATGGGCATTTGTCGCTATTTACGCGCAGTGAGGCAAAACAGAATGTGCCTTTAAATTTTCTCTCATGCTGGGAATTGAAATATCGAATAAAATAAAATAATTGTCAGGAAAAGCCATAAACCGTCCGCTCGTGAGCCTCGTAGTCCCTTCAGACACTGTCACCATGGCTACGCGGCCTCGTCTCAGTTTCATAATCATTTGTATTTATGGGTGGGAAAGATCATTATTGTCATTTTAGATAGAGGGGCATCCACATGCAATTTAATTTTCCAATTTCTCCAAGGCCAGTGATATCAGATTACGACCATCACCTGCCCCTTGTTGTGATGCAGCTGGACCCAACAGCCCCCACCACCAGCGGTAATACAAATAAATTTACCTACTGATGAATAATATACTGTTATGTGAATCAGTTCTAGCGACCGAGCCTTTTCAGAGAAGCGCGGAAACAAATGCAGACCGTTTGACCGTGCGCGCGCGTGTGTGTGTGTCTAGCCTATATTTAAAAATGGGCGATTATAGCATTTATTGTATTCCCGGAGTTATATTTAAAGCTTTCCTCCTTGCACGGCGCAGTTGTCACCAGTGGTGTTAACAGGAACAGAAAAGCCGCGCGTAAAGGCCGTTGCCATCAGAGCAAAGCACCTGTGTTTATTGACCGGAGAACGACTGATCTGTTTGTGCATTTCTGGATTTTTATAAACTTGTAAACTGCCAAGGAGTCAATTAACAAAAAAACATGTGGTATAGCCTTTCATCGCCTCCCAATCCGGCGTGATATGTCCGGCCTGCAGTGCATATCGAGTCTCATGCCTGTCCGTGCACCTTTACGCGCCTTGACACTTGTGGTGTAATGCAGAAATGCAATTCAAGCTGACGGAGAAAACAGTTGGAAAAAGAGAAACCTATTTCAGACAGGCATTGTGACTTGTACATTCTGCTGAATAAGTGTCTGTGGTTCCTTATTTGGGTGAGGCTGATAGAAAGGCACCAAAATGTTAGCATTTGTTATACTATTGTGACTTATAAATTTAGGATAATTTAATGTAAATATCTTGAAAACGAAAAAAAAGAGATGTTTGGTTCAAATGCAGATATTTTTTCATGGTTTCATTTTTTTTCTTTATAGATACATTTTTAATATTTTGTAATGTTTATAGGCTAGATATACTTCAAGATCTGAAATACGCCCTGCGTTACCTTGTATTCAGCGCAATTCAACGGCACGGAAGAGATAAAATATAATAAACGAGTGGCCCAAAGTGACTATGAGTAAAATTGATAAGCATATTTACAAAAGAGCTTTTGCAGTTGACATATCATTCTCTCATTTTTAATAATTAATGAGAATAGAGCGGAATTCTGAATATTTAATGCGCAGAAATCCATATTCTTCTTCGTTTTCGTCTCACTGTGAGTGACGTCATTTGAAGACGCGAACTGACCGAATGGAAAACGGAGGAGGATGTTACGACTACAGACGAGACGCAAATAACGTGATGCATATATTTTCTTATTCGTTATTATTTACTAAAATATGCATTAAAATTTTGTATTAAATTATGTATATAAAAGTATAAATTAAAAGAGCAATAATGTAATATAAATGTAATTGTTCGAGTTTCTGTAATCAAGCACAGGCGAGGCTATTTTTCAGAAACACTTCTTTTTTTTTTTTTGGTCCCACTTGGAAATGTTATCCAAAATCGTCCTCTGTTGGATCTCTATTGGTATTACGTTTGCGTAGATTAAAACGATTTGTCAACATGCCATTACGCATTACTACTGGCTGTGGCAACATTTAGCTCCCTGCAACCACTGTATCATGATTCATTTGTCCTAAAGGCCCAGAGAGACAGTAGCTCAAGAATATAGACGTGACTGGTGTCATAAAACCATTCCACAAGAAACTGTGATTTTGAAAGCCACTCTGTTTTTTTTATGAGCACACGTATAATATCCACATGCCGAGATGATGCTGGTCCTGCGGTGCGCCTGAGTTCAATCCAGCATCCTGGCCTCTCTCAAATAAAATGAATTACTGTACTGGTTTAAAAGATTGTCTAGTGTTACTCCTCTATTTTCAGAGGTGTCGAGGGGTAAAGTGGTGTGTTTAAAGGATTTCCGATATTAATTCAAGCACAATGCAGAGCTGTTAGACATCAGGTGTGTTTTAGCAGAGAAAAAGGGGAAAATGCAACTTAAATATAAACAATAATAATAAATAATTTTAAATAATTAAAAAATAAAAACTTGGACTACAAAAACATTAATTTTAGAGCAAAAAAAAAAATTATTAGTCTATGTATGCCATTATGTGTTACTGTATTTAAACGTGAATGTTACTGTTCAGTAGCTAAATTAAACCTTATTTTTAAGTTGCTTTGAATAAAAGCTTCTACTAAATAAATAAATGTATAAGACCGTTAAGTAATTAACAGAGTCAAACATGATTTAGTAAAACATGGGGGCCTGAAAAATAAGGTGTTTTAGTTTTAAAATTATTTGTATCTTACAATAATAATATAGGTTATCGTTTATTCTTATAATCTTGAGATGTTTTCTATTTTAAAAGTAACAGTGCAATTAATTTCAGTACAAAACATACCGTTGCACTTATTTTATGTATGTGTAGGCCTCATTGTTTTTTAATAATTGGTCTGCTGCTGCTTTTACTACGTCTGCAATTATTTATTTTTTTTATCGTCTTAATCTAGCCTATAAGAACAGCGAAATCTGCAATTTACGTTTAATCTGAATTTAAAAAGACCTTTACGCAAAACATCGTTCCGATCTTATAACGCAGTTTTGTCACTGTTAGCAGATAACATTGCATTAAAAGTCAGCAAGAAATGAATCGTCCCTCTTTGTTGATGCTGGACATAATTATACCACCTTCTTTTTTTTCAAACAAACGCAAGACTTGACCTTTTTTTTTGGCAATGCTGTAAATATGTTCTAGTCTTACCGGTCAGCCGATCTTTGGCAAATCTTCTGCTGCTCTCCATCCAAGGGAACGTGAAGCTGGAGGGGCTGCCCATGCTGTGCACCGTGGGTATCCCCGCCGCGATGCCCGGTGGATGGGCAGAAGTCGGCGGGTGAGGCGCGGGTGGCATGGGTCTGTGGGCCGGGACGCGGATGACACCACCTGCGTTCCCTGAGTTCACGTTAACGTTCATATTCATGCTCACATTCATGTTCATGTTTACGTTGTAGGAACCTGCCAGTCCCGCCGCCATCGAACAGGCCGGATTGTACACGCTGTTGTAGCCGTTGGCGTAGACGTTCGGCGCGAGCGCGTAGTCCGGCTCTCCGGTTCTGCTCGGCAGCATGCAACTACTCGGCTGGTCCGAGCCATTGAGAATCTGATCTATTCCAAAGCTTATAGGTTCGTGCTGCTGGTGCGTCTGGTTCACCTCTTCGATCCCCGTGTGCTCCATCGTCGCGGTTCTTTCTGTTACGCACAGCTTGGAAGGTTGCGATGTTTAATTCCTGAAACTTCAACGCGACACGATTTATTCCCAAAGGTGCAGAATTTATTTTGACAAACAAATATTCTTCCTCGAAGTGCTCAGAGCCCATGCAATTTTATTTCGCTGCCATCAAAAACAGTGAAGAACAGAAATCACATCGACTCCTTCACGATTAATTGAGCGTTATCCAACACTTTCTTGCATTGCGTCTGGCTCTTTTTCAGTTCCATGATGATGCCTATAAAAAAGCAACTCGCTCCGCGCTGACTGTTAAATCCCGAAGTGACAAGTTGCCAAGTTGTAGCAAACAAACCGGACCCGTTTCTGGAGTGGTGCTGTACCTCAGAAAGGCGCACGGCCCAGACCTGAGCTCATCACTGTTATCTAAAGTGAAGTGTTAACTGTCCGATACGTGCATATTAATTGTCGTGAGCTGAAAATGTCCTGTTCACGCTCCTCTTGAAGTGATTTCGAGCAGGTGAGACAAACCCCTTCTGCCCAAACTCTGTCACGCGCCTCTCCATTGGCTCTTGCGCACTTCTGTCGAGACAATGCCTCGCGCCCGCACCCCTCTCTTAAAGAAGCCGCTTCTGTTTTTCACCAGGGCTGTTGTATTGTCGTTCTAGTTGAATAATAAAATGTTTCATGTTCCTAGAATACAGAGCAGTGTAGTGGAATTATTAAAAAAAATGTATGTAGATATTACAAAAGTAGTCTGAAATAAAATAGCATTGTATTGTCGGTTATTAAAAGCGTCTTCGTGTTTTTTATTTTTATTTTTCATTAAAAAATGAATATTTGGAGAAAAGAAAGATTTGTATACCAAATTTAAATCAGTGATGTGTTGTTACCAACTTTCAGGAAGCAATTTGTTGTCATGTGACAGGAAAAACAACTGTGAGCCAAGGTCAGTTTTATCACGTTATGACCTTTTTATGAAAACTCATTTCGACTGAGAAAACGTATTGATAATCGTGATATCTATTTAGTGTTTATATTTTTTTCTATTATTTTCTCATCGTACAATTAAGGTTTTAAAGGTGCACGTTACTTTGTCGTTTTACTTTTTGTACTCAGTAGTAGTAGTAATAATATTTTCTTTTTTACATCCAAACTTTTATAGAATATGGTACGGTGACCTTACACTGACTCGTGTAAGAAAGTGAATTGTCAAGTTAAGATGCATTATTTTTTAATAATTAAAACGGGCTTCATTTCTTTAATGTTGTGAAAGATAACGCATCAAAATAGCTTGTAAAGCACACGGTTGATGCAGTTAATTATCCCAAGGAATAAAGGCCAAAATGTTTAGATCAATTGAGAAAAAAATCTCTTCAGGTTTTATCAAGGGTACAGAAACATGCAGCTTTACACATGGCAATGCGTTTGCTTAATCAAATGAAACCGAATTTCATTGAAGTGCACTAGCCTTTGGCTGCGTAAAATGAAGGGTGAAGCCAGAGAAGCATCAGTTGCCTTTAGTGATGCAGAAGCCAGCGTGATCGGCGCAAATAATTTAACCTTTTTCCGCCCGAAGCTACAGTGGAAGATTCTCCGCTTTCAATTCAATAAAAATGAAAAATGGCGCATAATAAAACCTGAAAGCAAGGAAAACGAATTTAATATATCATCGTTTTATTACCTACTTATTTCAGCTTTCGCACGAATAAAAATATTTCTCCGCAGCACAAAGTGGCTAGAGGGAAGCATAAAAATCAATTTTCTGAATACAAAGCTGTATCAATAATAAGCGCTCTTGTGTGCGTCTCAATAGCAGGAAAACATGTTGTTGGTTCTCAGTGATGTCGAATAAAGCAACCCGGACTCGTGGCTTTTTAACAGCAGGTCGCATCTCATCGTTATCAAAACGTGGGGAGGGGGGTTCTCGAACACGGAAAAGATAGGCTTGCGTTGTGTTTTTTCCAGAAATGATGATTAGGTTCCGTCGCTTGGCGCTCAGCTAGAGCATCACGGTCTTAAAGGCCCATCTGAGGTCATAATGATCAAACACGACCCAGTCCGTCTTCATCACGAGGCGGTTTAGAAATTAAGAACGACCTCAATCATAATTAACAGTCAGGATTAACTATTACTCCCTGGTTTTCATTTCCACGAGTTCGCCCTAATGCCATTTTGTGTTCTATATGCACATATGCAATTGTAGATCTAATTTCTCGCGCATTCATATTCCTCCAGCAGCTATTTTCCCGAAGATTGCTTTGTTTTAGCCGCAGTTATTATCGGACTAAATGAACTGTGCTGGAAATATTTTAATTGCGTCTCTCTCGTGCTGTTATTGAGCCGAATTAAATTCCCGAAGCAAACGGTACCCCGCGTTCTCCGGTTGTTTTCGTCAGCACTGAACGTTAAACACAATTACATTTTCGCACGGAGGCAAAATATTATCTAATGGTTACTAATTGGTTTAAGTTGTAATTATTTTTAACACTAAGAAGCGCTCGAATGATTGAACCTGACACACCGCGCCTACCCAAACTCGTTTCATTTCATTAGGCGCAATAGAGTGTTTATTCTAAAATCCATCCAATTAAAACATTGCAGTGTAGAATCGAGACTCAAATCGATATTTTTCAGATCTGAAATGCATGCCCGGATATCGCGTCACGAAGTTTGTTTTCTTTTTATGGCGCGGTTGCCATGGTTACCCCGCAACGTTAGCTAGGCTAGTTAGCACACTCAGACTAACTCGTCATCAACTAAAATGACGCTTGATTGAAGCCTGTTTTTTTTTTTTTAAACCTAATTTAGTTTTCGCCTGAATCTTTCTAAACGGTCTTCCTAGCGTGGTCTCCGGGTTGAAAGCTAATATGAAAGGCCTTGTAGCTGGTCGCCCGCGGGCGATGTGTTGGCAAGGCTGTTGAGTGTATATAGGGTCATTGATAAATCGGAATCTCCAGGCGGTTCTGATAATAAAGTATAAAGACAAAGCGAAGACAAAAAGAATTTGTCACAGTTCGACTTTCAACAGATTGGGTGACCCGCCGCCCTCCCGGGTGTAACCTGTTTCACTGCGCTTTTGGAGATTTGCAAACAACTGCGATAGTGTTTGCTCAATATGGTGCCACAGGGATTGGAAGGCGATACCAAGCAGCACAGCTCATGACAAATGGCGATTACAACGCTACATAAAGAATGAGATGAGTCAGTAGCAAAGTTGCTACTCGCAGCCTCTTTTTTTGCCAGTTATTTACACCGGCTGTCAATCTCTGCAAATTGATGTCTGCATCATTTTTTAGAATTTAAAAGAGAAACAATCAAAGAAAAACGACGTGACAAACAGCCACTTAAATGTTTTGCCCGAACACCTGCCGGCCGTGTTCAATATGAACCGGCACGTGGGTTTGAAAGGAAAATCCCACCCATCACAGCTGCATCCATCTATAGATTATGAGGATTGACTGTGTGATGCATCTGTTTTTCACTTTAAAAGCAAGACGATCTTTTACATTTTACTGCTACTGTTAGTTTACTGAAACCACATTTTTTTATAGTTAATATAATTGAATCGTACATTTATAATTTATGAATTTATAATAAAGTATAATAAATATTGCTATTATCACTACTGTTAATAAAGGAAAACGTTTTATTAACCTATTAAAGAATGTAATTTATGTTCTAAAATTTGTATTCAAAACGTAAATCTATTATTAATATATAACATAAATTATAAAATAATACTGTTTAGTTCTGTAAAATGTTTTAAAACATTTTAGTATTACTACTACTGTTATCAATAAATAAATATAATGGAGATTAATATATGATTGTATTATTATATTGTGCTTGATATTATTATTTAGAAACTATAAATGTGTTCTTTATAATTAATATTCTTTATTTTTTTGCTAAATGTGATGTTCTTAATGTAATTATTCTAGACTTCGGGTCTTGAGCTGGTGTCTTTCAACAGAGAAATGGCGGAACAGCTCTGGCTGATCCCAGCGCCTCTTAGTGTCAGTACATCCTTTTTACCTTCAGCATTTCCTCGTGTGCATCTTGGCCTTGTGCCCCTCAAATGCATGTGTGCGCGGGCGTGTGTGTTTGCTTATGTGTATGCGCGCGCCGGTGAGCCTGTCAAAGTGGGGATTCGCATCCATTGCACCATTCTCCATCCCTCCCATGACTGTTGTGCTTTCTGCTGTAATTAGGTTGAATTCAGAGCAGATTGAATTACGTTATTCTGCATCTCGAGCTGCAGTCCTTGACTTTCTCTCTCCCCCGGGAGAACCTGGCGCCTCCTTGCCCGATCAGACGGCTTCAACTGGACGGACCGCCAAAAGGGAAAAGCGCTAGGAGCGCACCGGGATCTCCGATACGTCATCTGGTAATGTGGACTAAATGAGAGGTGTGAGGGCAGGGGAGAAGGATAACATCGCAAGGTCTTGTGTGACCTGAAACAGATAAAGTGTTGGAATAATGAATTGTTTTATTCGCTTTGTCGATATGAATTTTGCGCGCTGAGGGCGTTGGGGGAAAAAAGACATGGTAAAGGAGGAAGTATAAATTTGTTTCGTTTTTGGATGCAGCTGGTTTATTTCGAGCAGTATTTCACGTTCTGTTTTATAATTATTATATCGAATGGAATGAATATGAGAAAATATATTTGACATTCAAACGGAATTGTGCTGCTGTATTTTTTGAATTTATTATTTATTGTATTTTGATTAACTTTACATAGAATTTTACTTTTGTTATTTTATCCATTTAAATCAAACTTTTCGTTTTGTTCGATAAATATATTTGGGGGAGATATTTGCACGTGTTTTTAAAAAAGTAAAAAAAAAAAAGCCTAATGATAATTTAAAAAACCTAAAACAAATCTTATTTTTTAAAATTATTCTACATTTCCTTACAACAGTTCAGATATCTATTCATTTTGTACACTTGTATTTTTACAAATTAAAACATGACTTACTAAAATATGTGTATTTGTGTAACTGTGTTTGTTACTGTTGTTGTTTTAAAGGTTGATTAATTAAATTAATTGTCAAATGTTATCTTATAGAATGGAATCTTATGTTTGCACAAACGTGATTTTTTTTTTCTTAGCCTATTTAAAAGTGTCATGCAGTTTAAGTGTTGTATAGGCTGTCATGATTGCATATTTAATAAATACAACATAAACCCCCACTAGCGTTTTCAGCATGAAAATGTTATTAAATACAGGACACAATTTCCCATATAAAAGTGATTGTTGCTTCATTTTAATTGGGTTAAGTGTTTCTTTGTGGAAATATGCATTGAACACGAAATTAAAGTTTAAAGGACTTTAATTACTTATTGTTAACGAAATTAGTCAAACATCTTTTGATATAGTTCTCTGAACCAGATAGCCTAGATGTCGCTCTTTTTCCTGAAGAGTTGCAGAACAATGAAACTTGTTTAATTTAAACGCATCTGCTTGAACCATTATTGTGTCTCTTGTAATCCATCTTTTGTGTCTTTCGTTCCGATCGCGTTTCTACACGCGTCTCGTTGAAGTGTCAAAAGCGTAATTAAGCGTATCATTGGCTTTGTGTTGTTTACAAACCTCGAGCAGTAATTTAATTTTGTCCACCAGCCGCCACCGGCACGCAGTCCACGCTGATGCCCGCGGGCTCCGCGCGGAGAGGGACCTTCTGCCAGCCACCTGCGGGGGTGGTAACCCGGGGGAGGGCTGCCATGGGCCAGCTTAATCAAAACAGACGGGAAATGTTTAAATGTATGTAACAATAACAGTTTGTTCACTCTCTTTTGTTCCTGCTGCAAGAATCGCGTCCTAAGCATTTGCGCGTGACACGTGCAGGCCTGTCTCTGTTACTTTTCAAATAGCACATCATTCACTATTTAAAACACCAGGAGAGCAAATGAAATGCAAAGCATCTCAAAAAAATATTTACGCAGTAGCTGGACAACAAAAATTGTTAAGCCGTTGTGTTGACTTAGATCATCAGATTTTATATTATTTTCTTAATGAATCAAATTTAATTAGTTTATGCTTTTTATTGTATGTTTGGGGGGGGGGGTGTACACACACGCACACGCACACACACACACACACAAAATGCATTCATCGACTCCATTTCAGACATTTAAAATATATAAAGCTTATTATAACATTATAAAATAGAATAGTTTATTATTATTGATTTAAATAATTTCGTTAGTAATAATGTTATCAATAATATTCAGCAATGAAATCATTCATAATAAGTCAAACTGGTGTACTTATTGCCCTTTTTATTTTAATTTATGAGGAGATCATCTATCTACCTACTGTATCTTCTATCTATCCATCTATCTATTAATCTCTCTCTCTGTATATATATATATATTATTATTATTATTATATATATATATTTATTTTTTTTTTTTCCAAGAGAGAAAGAGAGATAAAATACAGATAAATACATGGTGGAGCAGGAGTGAAGAGAGGAAGAGCGGGAGAGAGGGGTTTTGGTAATAATGATGTACCCTCAGGCTTACTGCTGTCTATCATACAGCCCCCCTCTGCTTGCACTCTCTCTCTCTCTCTCTCCCTCTCCCTGCACAGTCTCAGCACAGACAGGCCTGTTGTATTAGATGGGGGGGACCCAGCGGCTGGGCCAAAACACAGGGAGCACCAGCCTCCTAATTGATGACTCCCTTTGAGTGAGGAAAAACACTAGCTGAGATTGATGGCCTTGCAATTTACGGTTTTTGGAATGAGTCCTAGCAGCATTAACTCAATAAGGTGTCTATCAAACTGGCCTTATAGCCCATCCTATGACAGCACTGAATGACTTTAATTACAAGGCATTTGCATGAAATATTGGAAAGACAGTACATATATCTCAGGGTAAAATAGGGGTGAAGAACAATACACCAACATTTGCACTTTGTCTTGATCAGAATAGGGATAAGACTTATTGTGTGTGTGTGTGTGTGTGTGTGTGTGTGTTTTTTTCCCATATCAAGGTGAAGATACTTTTCAATATGACTGATATTTTTGAAAGAGGTTATAGCGTCCGTGTCACTATAATTGCAAGCATTTGCTGAAAGTACAGTTTGCAGTAAGTTAGTTTTGCATGATATGTAAATACAAAGTAAAACTTGCACCTTAAAGAATTAACCCGCCCACAAGTTAAAACTGAGTGACCTTAGGGTCAAATGTAGATGAGTTTTGATGATGTTTTGTCATCATTTGCTCACCAATGCCATCAGAGTCCAGCCGAAAAAAATGGCACAATAATCTACACGTAATCCTCACAATGTAAAGAGAAGCGTGTTTGTAATAAACAAATTATGTCCATAATCCATAACAGTGTTCTTCCAGTGAAAGGTTTGTTTCCACATTAAAATCATCTTGTTTAGAGCAGTTTTGGACAATTTAGACTTCTAAGTACTGCCTGATCTGTATATATTTTTCTCTTGGTTCAGACGAGGTGACTTTTTCACTGTATTTGTAACAAAAAGCTGCGTGTTTCTTAAAAACAAATGAATCCATCATTAAGGTGTTTTTTCAGACCATTGCTTCTGGCACAAATTAGTCCTATATCCACAATATTGCTTTGGAAAAACACCTTAATGATGGATTTGTTTTTTCAGAAACACACAGCTTTTCGTTTCAAATCAGCTTTTTGGACTCTCATTCTGACGGCACCCATTTACTGTAGAAGATCAGCTGCTGAGCAAGTGACGTAATGATCCATTTCTCCAAATCTCTTCCAATGAAGAAACAAACTCACCTAAAGCGTGAACGGCCTGTGTATTTTCACAGGACCATACTTTGATAACTTCTCTTTTAATTGCGTTCATGAAACATTTTAGTAGAAACCTGTATCAACATAATTAGGTCACACTATAGGCAGTTGTTTTGTGGGGTTGCTTTAATTGCACATTTTAATTTTTATTACTATAATCATTAATTGATGCAACATGCAATACACAGTGTTCAGCGTTTAAAGTGTTACCCAGCATTATTGTAGACTCCCGCTGTAATGGTTATTTGTAAAGTCTAGACTGGACTTCAATAATCTGGCAGTGTCGTCTGAGGGTCCTTCGCTGTTTAATTTCGTGCCATTTTATCTCGCTTAGTTTCCAATAGCTACAGTCAGTCTTTGGCGAGGTCTGTTTTCCCAGCCATCTCGAACGAGTAATTGCATTTTCCATTTTCTCTCACGACAATGGAGCATCCACAGCGTGCGTGTTATTAATCATAATGAGCTCGCGCAAATAAGCCCTCGTGCATCGCTAGAGAGAGAGAGAGGCAGTGAAAGAGTTTGCAACTTGCAAGCACAAGCATTTTTCCTCAATTTTAATGGATTTAAAGTAAATGAATGCGCTTTACTTTCATGTTCACTTCATTTTCAATCACGTGGAAGAATGTTCCACACGACCT
This sequence comes from Enteromius fasciolatus, assembly GCA_032361145.1. Classification (NCBI taxonomy): domain Eukaryota; kingdom Metazoa; phylum Chordata; class Actinopteri; order Cypriniformes; family Cyprinidae; genus Enteromius; species Enteromius fasciolatus. Next base: position 6,089,416 of record JAUMHR010000064.1, read on the forward strand.
GCATTTTAAGCATGTAGCGTGTATTAGTTATACTGTAAGGAAATGTGCTCCAGTGTTGTTGCATGATGGTGATGCAACAAATTTATTTTAAATATCATTCGTTTAGCTCTGAAATAGCTATTTTGATGTAATGGTTTGGGATAAAGCATACATTTATTTGGCAGAAAAGGAACTACACTGTTTTACTTTTACAGTAAGGTTCTTAAAGTGTTTTTCACTAGAGAATACAATTTTAGTTTTAAATGCGATTAAGTTTTATACACTGTAAAAAACTGTTAAAATGCTACATTAAAAACCTGTTAAATGGTTAACGGTAAGTTCTTGTAAAATTTAAAATTGTAAAAATGGTAAAAACTTAAATTGATGTTCCCAGAATTCCCTGCATTGCATTTCAAATTTAGTTTGAATTTGATGTTTTCTCTTTGAAATAACCGTTTCTTCTTCGTTTTTCTTATCAGTTATGTTTTTAGGGTTGTTTGTTACATCTAATGTTGTTAAATTAATGTTTATTTTAGCACTATGCTGGTGTTCAGTGTTTGTGTGAATAGCACTGAGCACCTTCTATACATGTTTACATTTAAAAGTTGCTTGTGACAAGCTTTGGTTCATCATGTGGTGGTTATCAGTTTGTTCAAAGGTACAATACAGTTTTCAGTAAATTGATAGGTTGGTATATTAACAAATCAGTTATTGAAATAACGGTATTTAACTGTAAATTTAACTTAAACCGCAGTTACCGTAAAAAAGATGCACCTTTTGAAAAGCTATTGCACCAGTGACTTCTTTTGTACCTTAGTTCTGAAATATATTTCTTATAATATGCATACTGTATATAATATATACACTGCTTAACTTTTGATTAAATAAAAGCAAGGTCATTTGAGGAGACGTTTTTCATTCCTGTTCATTTGCAACCCATTTTAGAACAAGTCCTTGATCAGGCCATATCATGTATGTTTGATTAAAAAGGTGCACAGATCAATAATATATATTATCCTGGAGATCCCGAGGTGAGATTTTAGCTGATAATGTAGTTATCTAGAAATACGGCCGCTTTGATATCATTTATTACGATTCACGGTAGGACCTCCAGGCTGAGTCTAATAAATCTGAGAGTAACAGCTAGTCTGCTAGTGGCCTCTTCCCTGCTTAACTCTGTAAGAACACACCGTCTGAGGACTTCATTATGTCTTCACAAACACCGCCAAATCGATCCGGTCACCCTTTCGGTGGCAGAATCAGCCGTGGTGGAAGCAAAAGGACAAATCTAATGAGCAGTGTTTGTGTTTAGGCTTGCTTTGCTGCCCTGTAGGAGTGTCTGGCATGGAATATTTTGTCCCCTCTCTAATTAAGAGGGTTAAAATAAACTCAGCTTGAGCCCTGCAGTGGGACGGGGGAAAGGAATGCATTAACGCCTAACGAGGAAATGATTGCAGCTCAGAAGACGGAAAAGACTGAAGCGGTGTAGTCAAAGACGATACTTTCTAATGTTGTTTGGGTCTTTTATGGGGGCCGCTATACTACGTGACCCTGGACTACAAAACCAGTCATAAGCAGGGCAGGTATATTTGTAGTAATGTAGCCGACAAGACATAAATTATGCATTTTTCTTTTATGCAAAAAAGCATTAGCGTAAGTAAAGATCGCGTTCCATGAAGATATTTTGTGCATTTCCTGCAGGAAATAGATCAAAACTTCTTTGATTAGATTCTTTGATTTTTTTGTTTACTAGCCAAAGGTCTTTGATTAGTAATAGGCATTTCTAAAAACTTTATTTGGAAAATTTTAAAAGCGATTTTGTCAGTATTTCGATTTTCAAATAGTTGTATCTCAAACATTGTGCTATCCTAACAATCTAAACATCAATGTAAAGCTTATATATTCAGCGTTTAGTCATTGACTAGTTTTGTGGTCCATTGTGGGCCACTTCAAATGTTGACTATTCTGTGTGTGTGTGTGTGTGTGTATGTATATGTATAAGTTTGTATATATATATATATGTGTGTGTGTATGTGTATATGTATATGCAAAGTAGTCAACATTTGAAGTGTCTGTATATATATATATATATATATATATGTATATATGTATGTGTATATATATATATATATATATATGCATATTTATACATGCACGCATATCTATCTCTCTATGCCGAAGGGATGTGTATATATAATAACATATGTACATTTTTTAATAATAAATGTTGCTTTTTATTTTTTTCTTTATTATGCTACTGTTAATAATAATACTAATTAATAATAATAAAATCCCGTTAGGGATTCCAGCTGGGCAATTCTACATGATTGCAATGATAGTTAATAATATAAATGCATATTTAAATTCATATAACTTTTTTATATTGTTCGAATGTATTTATTATTTATTTGTATTTACTGTAGTGTAGCAGTCCTTTAATAAATTCCAGAATAACCACAGTACAGAAAGTGGAAATGTTTCATTGTGCTAGATTTAAAGATAAACTCCTTTCATGTCAGAAGTCAAATAACACCATCTCACTTGAGACCATTCTTTATTTCTTAAAAAAAAAAAGGTCTTGATATATAGCATAGAGATTTCCAGGTCGTTGAAAGCACCGGCACTTTAAGACTTTTCTGTCATTAAAAAAATGGCATCAGGCTATCAAACTATTCTTGGCTTGTGCGAGTATGTGCTTGCTTGCCTGTAACTGAATTTTTTGTTTGTATTTTAGGTGCGTGAGGTTATATGTTTGTGTTTGCAGGGTTGTCGATGTGTGTGCAAGCCTGTGTGTGTTTGCACACGTGTAAGCGATCAGACAGGTAACTTATGTCAATAGAAGTGTCCCACTGCAGGTGAACCCTGTAGAAACTCTGGTGAGTGATGACACAGCGGTGGATTGACAGCAGTTAAAGGCTGAGTCTGAGCTCTGTTGCTCTACGCTTCGCCTCACCACACAAATACTCATTAAACAGATCTGTAGCTGCCAGAATATCTCCGCGCCTCAGAAGGAACCGATTCGATGGAATCTGACGAATGCCAAACACGCTCAAAAGGGGAATCACAACCGTTTTACTTTTACAGTATGTCTGTCATTGCCGTTTTTCTTTTCGATTTTTAAGACATGTTGTTCATTGATGCAAAACCACACAGTAATATTGCTGATGAAGTCGATGAAAAGAACGAACACGATTTGGACTGTGTGTGACCTCGGTTATGAGTGATGAGGGGTAGTGAGCTCAAAGTTCATTCTGCTTGTTCAGAGGCACACAACCTATTAAATACATGTAATCACTTTTTCTTTTTTTTAACGTGAACATATTTGTAAAAGTGTACAATAAGAAATAATCACATTGTGAGAAATAGTTGCAATTGTGTACGAAAAAGTGGGAAAGTCTTTTGAGAGATTTGTGTGTGTGTGTTTATGCATATTCTCTTCTTGAAGACGTTATTATCTTGTGTTTGAGCATTTATTTTAGTCCTTTTTTTGGCTATTTGCTTAATAATTACTATTCCACTGACATGTATTTCTTTTATGTTATTATGAAAGTGTGTGTGTTTACATGTGTATAAGTATACATATATATATATATATACACTATATTACCAAAAGTTTTCGCTCACCCATTCAAATGATCAGAATCAGGTGTG
>JAUMHR010000064.1:6126232-6137863 GCA_032361145.1 Enteromius fasciolatus
GGCAATTGCCAAGCAGCTTGGTGAAAAAAGAACAACTGTTGGAGCAATTGTCAGAAAATGGAAGAGGCTAATGGTGACTGTCAATGTCCCTCGGACTGGAGCCCCATGGAAGATCTCTCCTCGTGGGGTGCTAAGACCCAGTGATGCTAAGAATGGTGAAGAATCAGCCCAGAACTACATGAGAGGAGCTGGTCAATGCTGTGAAGAGAGCATCGTTTCCAAGGGTGCTATCAGTAATACACTAAGACGTCATGGTTTAAAAGAAGGTTCCCCTGCTTAATTCAGCCCATGTCCAGACCCGTCTGAAGGTTGCTAGGGACCACCTGGATGATCCAGTGGAGTTATGGGAGAAAGTCCTGTGGTCAGATGAGACCAAAGTAGAAGTTTTTGGTCCTAACTCCATTCGCTGTGTTTGGAGGAAGAAGAATGATGAGTATCGTCCCAATAACACCCTACCTACAGTGAAGCATGGGGCTGGAAGCATCTGCTCTGGGGGTGTCTTTCCGCACAGGGGACAGGACGACTGCACTGTATTAAGGAGAGGATGACCGGGGCCGTATATTGTGACATATTGGGCAAAATCCTCCTTCCCTCAGTCAGAGTGTTAAAGATGGGTCGTGGCTGGGTCTTCCAACATGACAATGACCCAAAGCACACAGACCAGGAAAACCAGGGAGTGACTCCGTAAGAAGCAGATCAAGGTTCTGGAGCTGCCTAGCCAGTCTCCAGATCTAAATCCAATAGAAAATCTTTGGAGGGAGCTAAAAAATATTACATTTTTTTGACTCAAGTGATCAAATACTTATTTGACACAGTAATTCCCAAATAAGTTGTTCAAAAATCATACGATGTGATTTTTCTTTTTAGAGTCTCTCACAGTGAAAATGCACCTATGCTGAAAAATTGTAGACCCCTCCATGATTTCTATGTAAGAGAACTTGCAAAATCACAGGAGGATCAAATACTTATTGACCTCGCTGTAGTTATGTAACTCAGAGCTTGTAGATCTCAGGCAGAATCAAAGCGTTGCCATTCACTTAGAAACTAGCTTTTAGCCAATCACAAGAGCTGTAAGTGTCACGTGACTGATCACGGTTATTAAGGTGTGTTTTACAGATTTGATTACAAGTGAATAAGTACAAAGAGATATAAAAACCAAAGATTTGAAGATTTTAGTTGTTTAGTTGCAGTTGTTGATTTCAGAAATACTTAAGTAGTTATTTAGACACATTTCTCCAGTCATTCAGTGTAGGTTAAGTTATTTTTATTTTAGTATTTATTTATATCCTTTACATTCACTTAAACCAGACAATAGTTATTTTAACCATCTTGATGTGAAAATGGTCTGGATTAAAAAGGTTTGGATCCTGTTTTCACCTGAATTTAGTGTAGTATACATCATGAAAGAACTAATTTTATTAACTCTATTTCCTATATGATAGAAATAGCTAGTAAGATATACCATGATTTTCTATGTTGCAGGTTGTATGTGTGCATATTAGTGTGTGTGTATATATATAGCATCCAAAATAAAGTTTTTGTTTACATAATATATAAGTGTACTGTGTTTATTTATTATATATATATATATATAGAGAGAGAGAGACTAAGGAGTTCCTAAACTCTAACCCTGTGTCTTAACTCCCAAGACTCACCATCAGTAAGCTATTCATATTCATAAACATATTGCTGCTATTTTAATTTATACCACGTACAATATTTTGCACATTCCTTATATTACTATTTATTTTATTTCTTATTTGTATTATATTTTTATCTTTTTTATATTTTTATTACATATTTAATTATATAATTGCACTGTCCTTGGAGCGAACCTGACCTACATTTCACTGCTGGTTATACTCTGTATAATTGTGTACGTGACAAATAAAAACTCTTGAATCTTTAATACACACACGCACATATATTTAGAAAACATTTACATGTATATACACTTATATACTATTTTTTATCATATAAACATTGCACATTTTTTTTTAAATATATACATTAATGCGCTAAATAATAAACATACACAGTACATACACACACTTGCAGAAGTGTAAATGTGAAGACCTCTCATTTTGATTAAGAGGGACCTAAAAAAAACATTGAGCAGACGAGTTGTTGCAGACCTACATGAAAAACAAAACGCTCCTCCGTTACAAACGAGCTTATGTGTGCTGTGAAAGAAAGTGAGAAGAACATTTAGCTCCTCTCTCTCTCACTAATGTCCTTAGTTTATCTGCTGCTCTCACCTCGCCACGTTAAGCCAAAACAAACAATTAGCTGGCCATTAAGGGCCCATTGTTAATTGTAAATAATCCATCATTAATATTGATTAGCTGTGGTGAGCAGATCTCATTCACTTCTTACCTCCTAATGAGTGGGTCTTAGTGGGCTAATTGCTTCAGGCTATTTCTATTTAACACCGGAGAGGCTGCAGGAGCTCTGGAGTGTGCCTCGAGTTTTACTGTTAACTAACACAGATTGAACGTCCGTGATAAGATCAGACCCCACTCCAATTAACTTTCTCTGCGAATCTTTCCCAAGGTTACTATGTGCTTTTCCTGTAACTGTCCGAAAAGCACCATAAACACAGGTCACGTGACGCACACAACTTCTTCTGCATGTCGAGCACAGACCGTTTTTATGATGGTAGTTATTGTTTTGTTTGTTTTTAGGATCTTGACAGCTCCTGGTCAGTGTGGGATGACATTTTAATTGGTTGATTAACCTTCCAGGACTTAAACTGAAAAACAAAAAACCCTTGCAGTCAGTTTAATTAGACCAAGACTGTATCTACAGTATTTCTGTAAATGCTTTGTTAGAAAGTAATACTCAACCTGAGACTGTAACGTCACAAGCTTTTGCTCGAAGGCAAACCAGCTGTCTGTAATTGTGTAAACTCTTGTTGAGACGACAGCAACAAATTAAGTTAAATTTTCTCCCCGTGTGAGTTCGCGGAGCATGCCGCCTTAATTTCTTAACTAATATTTTTAGATATTTATATAAGATAAACGGCACTTTCTCACGTGAGGCATGTATTTGTCATAAATGCTACATACCAATTACTAATATTTTAGACATTAAGAGGGAACATTATTTTTCATTGTGTGTGTGTGTGTGTGTGTGTGTGTGCAATTTCCATTATGTTGATTATCATCCTTAATGTAATACAGCATTTCTCTGTATTATTGTATTTAAAAAAGAATAATAATAAACTTGAAAAAATAAAACATATGAATACTTTACCTCAATTTATTGTGCTTTCATAAAAATATAATGGATAAAAAATATGTATATATTGCAAAATAGTTTCTTATGGTGTTCTGTTTTTTTGTGCATGTTAGTGACTAAAGAGACTTTTGGAGGATATACCAGCAATGTAAATGTGGCTAATCATAACGCAATAAATTAAAGTTATAACCGAATTTAACAACAATGCAGAATTGTCAGATTATCGGAAATGCAAGTCTTACCATCAGATATTCTTTAGAAAACCTTTAATCGGAATTAGAGACCCATGAAAAGAAAACAAAACTTGATATGTAAATCATTCTTATTCATGTCCATTTCTGTTGTCTGTTTTGCAGTGTAATGGCTACTTTGCTCCTGTGATTTATTTTCGAGTGGACAGGCACGTCAGTTTCATGAAGATCAATTGCCTTATCCTGTCTGTCTGTCTCTCTCATGTGTCCCACACACACGCTGTCTCAAGTCTTTGTGGAGCCTTCCCAAATTCAATTCCTTTATAACAATGATGTCACCAAGCGGAGGTCACATGTGGAGCAAATGCTGGTGAATCCTAATGGCTGTATGGTGTATTAAACAGGGCCAGCAATGGAATTACAGGAGGTGAAGCAGGGGAGAGGTTCGGATCACCTCTGGGATTGGATATATTGGTTTGTGATAACACTGAAGCCATGAATCAGTGCAGTGTGAGCCCTTTAAACGATTATCAATGGGATCTTTATTTCACCAGCTTACAAAGTTAAATGCTGTAGTTTGATAAGTTCCTCTACAAAACACGGCAGATAGAGGAACTTATCAAACTTGATATTTTATAGATAGATAGATATAAATAATAAAATATAATTGTGTAAGAGGTTGTATTTAATATATTGAGTAGCACATTGTTTTCTTTAGAAATAATGCAATATAACACACAACTTTTATTTACTGTAATTCATTAATTAATTCATCTTTCAAGAACTTTTGAGAGTCTTAACTTAGAGCTATATTCAGTGCCTTTTAAAATTAATTAAATTTACATTCTTAAAAGTAAGTACATTTCTGAATTAAAATTCATCCATTCATTATTTATTTGTTTCATTTTTTTAGGACTGAGGTTTGTGAGTCCCAACTTAAAGTTGAGTTCAGATTGCCTTTTAAAATGATTTAATTTTAAAATAAATTATTTTTTTAATTTTTACTGGATGTAGTGAATCAGAAGTATATATATATGTAAGGGATAGTGTACAGCCAGCAGGTATAAGGCTTATGTTGTATAAGACTGACGGGCTTTATTCTGTGATGACAACCTGCTGGCTGTATATTATTCCACTTATTACACGGCTTATTGCCCCAGACATAAATAATAAAACAATAAATAATGTAATACAATAATAAATCGTTGTTTTAACCGGGGAGTCAGTCGAGTCATCTTCTATCCACTGCTGAAATTGAGTTTTAGTTTTTTTCATGCATGTCGAAATTAATATTGAAGTCCTCCATTTTAACTTGTGGTTAAGCATTTTTTAACCACAGGATGGCGCCAAACTGTCAGTGACAGCGGAGTGATATAATTACTAACGGTCAAGATGATGCGTAGTACCCGGATGAGCCTGTGTTTAGTTATACCAGTTGTTATCTGGTAATGCTGCATTCCATCCTTCTACCGGTGAAAGTGCACTGGAACGGCAGTTAACCAGTGACTTCCCACCCGTGAACTCCCAGTTCGAGTTTTGACGTCACATAGCCCGCAAAACAACAATGGCAGCCCTTACGAATGCGTTGTTTATGCCAGTTGTAGAATGCTAGAATAAAAGTAGCGTCTCTTGTGTCGTTGTTCCTCCTCTGTTTCCCTCAAATAAGCAAGGACAGCACCTTTGGCGATAGAAATGATTGTAAATGAGCATGAGCCCCGTACGGTCCGCCACGCTGGTTTGTTCACATCTATGAGCGTGATTTGCCTGGGACGCTACAAAGTCGTGAGTCATGGTTTGAAATCGGCTCAAAAACCTGCCTTGAAAGCAGCATAACAAACCTTGGAATGTGGCCACTGACCAATCAGAAAGGAGTATTCTACGAAGAGTTTATTTACTGCACTAAAATATATTTTTTGCAGTGCATATAGGCCTACCGTACTTCTGCTGTACTGTACGGTAGTTGTTTTTGTCATGGTGCTCTTGCAAAGCCCATATTCATAACTCTTTTGTTTTGTTCTCCCATATAAAGATGCATTTCCTTGAGAAACCAATATAAATCCCATTCAGCACATCACCTGCTGTGAGATCACAGTACGATGTTTTGTCGGGCTGTGTACGCATGCTGTGTTGAAGGTATTGAATTTAGCGTAATGGATTTTGGAAAATATTTCCGCTGACATTTTTGAATTGTATCTTAATTCACTTGCATGGCGCAGCCTGTTAGCGGAGGAAACAAGAATATTAAACAAAACAAGTCAAATACATCAGCGCAATCATTTTCTCCAGCCCATCTTTGCAAAATACACCAATCCACATTTATGGCACTTTCATTATCCATTATTTCCCATATTATGAAACACCTTATAACCTGTCAAGTCTTTTATCTCACCAGGCAGGTACTTAACTTCAGTGTTATTAACACGATCCAACTGCCGTAGACTCACCACAGGATGTTTTTCCCGCAAAGTGCACCCCTTGATTTCTTTTTAAATTGTTTTAAAGTGCCTTTATTTTCCTTCGACAGACATTAGCCTCACAGCGTTAGCCACGACTTGAGGACTTGGCACGCTAGGACATCGAAATGGTCAATCAAGGCAAGTAATATTGGTCAGGGTGGTTGATTCGGTCTCTTTGCAATCTTCCAGTCCGCATGAATTGCTGAGACGGACCATTTAAGCAGCATAATTCCATCATTTTAATAGTTTTAATGCTCAACAGGTACACAGATCTGGGCAGAGTGTGCTGTGTTTCCCAAAAGTCACACCCTGTGCCAAGCTGGACTTGAATAATTGAAGTGGTTTTGTGTGCACTCATTCATCTGAAGTGCTCTCTCATAAGTCTTTCTCCAGAGAGGGATTTGAGCGGGAAAAGGCGGCACTGTATACATGATGTACTTGCATTAATGAGAAGCTCTTTGCTGCATCCCAACTCTGTAAAGAATGACTGTATGACCCAATATTATACAGTTTACATCCATTTATGACATCAACCATAACTGACGTGTGTGAGTGAACACATTTTGTAAATAGGCTAACTCTCAGTGTACAAATGTTGATATTCATTGACATTTTTTTGGATTTGTTTGACAGAAAACTGTGGATTTGTACACTTCATCAACATTTTCTTCACGTAAATATTGTTTTCCCACTCCTCTGTGACAATACATATCTGAGATGTTTATTAATGCATTTCATTGAGGAAAGCGTGTTTAGACTTGGTCTAGACAAGTGAGTGTTATTTTGTTCCAAAACATTATGGCCCGGTTTCACAAACGGGGTTTATCTTAAGCCAGGACTAGGCATTAGTTAAATTAAGATATTTAAGCAACTTTTACAAAAATGCCTCATAAGAAGATATTACAGGTGTTCATTTTAACACAGAACAATGATACTGACATGATTTAAGATATGTCAGAGCAAGATATCTTAATCTGAGACAGCTCAAACATGCAGTTTAGTCTGGGACTAGCTTAAGCCTTGTCTGTGAAACTGGAGGAAAGCTATTAAACATAACACCTTAAAACATCATCTGAGATTTTGGCAGAAATAACATTGTGCATTGTTACTAGACAGATGCAAGAAACTATTGAGAAAAGTATATATATAAATAAGTAAATAATAATAAATATAAAAATTTAAATTAGAGTTGTCAAATGTTTATTGTCATTAATTGCATCCATAATAAAAGTGTATTTTTTTTGCATTTGTACTGTGTATTTAAATTAGTAAATTATTATATAATAAATATATTAATATTTAATATAAGAATATGAATATATACATTTATAAACGTAAATATTTTTAAAGTACTGTTTGTGTGTGTGTTTATATATGCATATATATATGTATAGTGCACATACATAATGTAAACAAAAACTTTTATTTTGGATGCAATTAATCGTTTGACATAACTAATATATATATATTATATAGTTATTATATATATATAGTTCTGGGCAATGATTGCTTTTGGTTATATATGTGTGTACTGTATATTTATTATGTATATATTTAATTTAGAAAATATTTACATGGATATATTTGTATTCATATAATTTATATAAACATATGTTAAATATATGTAATATATATACTACTCCTAAATATATACATGTGTGTATTTATATATACATAATAAATATAAACAGTACACAAACATATATTTCTTTTGTAAAAATGTTGTTTTGGACACGATTAATCGTTGCCCAGCACTAATACAGTATATTATATACACACACAATTATATAGATATATAGATAGATAGATAGATATATAGGCACTGAAACAGACACCCGGTGAACACAGAGAACGCACTGACGCAGTCCAGCACCAGAACTTCTACTGTTACACAAACTTTGCTTTCGCCCCCTCTAAATCAAACCCCTTTACCAGCATCTGCCATCTGTTCCAGGAGAATCTGTTTCACTCCCCGAGCCAAGCAAGGCCGTTATTGGTCCTAATGGCGCTATCAGCTAAGCCGCTAAACCCAATTACTGCTTAAAAAGGGAGGCCACCCCAGCTAATCATGGCCGCCTAACCTGATTTGGCTGTGATGAAGAGATGGGATAAAGATCAGTTAATGCAGGGAGAATGATCTCACAAATACAAAAAACTCAATTCATTTCTCTGGGAGGCCAATCTGTCCGATTCAGTGCTAATGGAGTGGAGTTTCATTAGACTCGAGGCGTGCTGCTCGCTCTTATCAGCCTGATGACAAATAATATCAAATAAGGGTGATCTTCATTAGGGACATGTGTCTCGAAAAGCTTCGATTTGTGAGAGGTTCGAGCAAAATGTGTTAATAGACTGATTGGGACATCGTGATGGTGAAACATGACCGACAGGGAGGTTTAGTGTACTAGTCTAAAGAGAATATTTGAATAAAGCCTGAGTATGTTTTAACATGTATTTGTGCATCACAGACACGAACCATGCCTTTCAAAAGAGGGAAGTTTTTGAAGTGACTTTTCTCATCTTAAAAAAAACAAAGGGCAGATGTGAAATACATACAGGTGTGAAAATCATAGAGATTTGGGCCTGGAAGTAACCACCTGCCTAGCAACACATTCAGAACAACAACAACACAGCAACATCTACAAACGCATGTATTTGCTTTTAGTAACAATTTACTTTTACTTGCTTCAACAAAAGAACTTGTTTACATTTACAAGGGGTTCATGCCCTGCATGTGTTAAAAAAAGTTTGGAAATATATAGTTTTTGTTGGTGTTGGGTTAAAATATTACATGCACTTTCTTTTCTACTCAACACAGTGCAGTCCTGTTAAATATTTTGTAAATGATTTATTGATTGATATATTTATGTTCCATTTAAAGTGATTTGAGATTATATCTTATACATTTTTTTATTTACATAATGTAATATAATAAATATATATGCTGTCAAACAATTAATTGCATCCAAAATAATAAAGTTTCTATAATAATAATAAAGTTTTTGTTTGCATAATGTGTATGTGTATTGTGTCTATTTATTATCTATATATAAATGCACACACATTCAGTAGGTTATATATTTTAAAAATATGTATATACATTTGTATATATGTATTTTATATTATTGATAAATAGATGTAATATATAAACATTACATATAGGCCTATATATATATATATATATATATATATATATACGGCGTGTGTGTGTGTGTGTGTGTGTGTGTTGTACGTGAACTTTTCCACAGACCCCAGTTGGAAAACCTCTGAAATGCAGCCAGGGTCACAATACTTTTCCAACTTTTCCAACTATTTTTTCGAACTTTCTAAAAACTAGTTTCTAGCCAAACAGAACTTCCTTTGTTTTGCCTTATGGTGAACATCTTTAACCAGCAGCTTGTTTCCTGTGCGGTTTTAGGCCTTAAAGTCAAGTCCTCTTAACACACTGAACCACAGCATCTGTTAATAGGTCTGGTCCGACAGCGCGTGTGCGTGCGTGTTCACCTGAGGCTTCAAATTCATTTATTGGTCGGCTCTCATCTGCAGCCCTGCAGTAAGCGTGAGCTGTGCATGAGGCCGCGGGGCTGAAGGGCAGGTCTGGCCTAACAGAGCCGGGCCAGGCCTTACAGACGGACATTAGGCCAAACCGGAGTTAAAATCCTATTAGTTTCAGCTGGGAATCAGATTATCGTCGTCGAGAATCACTCGTCTGGCAACTAGGGTCTAATTTACGCCAATCAACAGCAATTATTGAGGGGAAGGGGAGCATCTATTAGGGAAGCTCATCCACTTAGGCTAATGAATGGGGCAGATTCAATCTCTTACTGAAGAGACGTATTTGGGAACTGCAGCTGGGGGCGAATGCACTGCATTCAAGGGGCACCACTGTTATCTGACTCTGTTTGCGTGTGTCTGTGTTTGTGGACCACATTCATCCATAGTGAGTTTTATTATAGATGGCAGCCGTATAGATCAGACGTTTCAGTTTTTAGGATTGTGCGGTATATTACCTTTGCAGGATACCTGGATCAATATATGACAAACTGCGTTATTTGTTTTGGCAATATACTGCCAAACTGTTCATGAGAGAGATGTAGTCTGCTACAGTTAATGGACCCTGCTCTGACGTATTACCTAGAAGGAGAAGAAATAGGAAAAATAAAGCATTTTGTTGTTTTATTAATTGATTTAATGGTTTTAATTTATGAAATAACATGGAGGGCTAATCAAGAGTCAGAAGTTCAGTCCAAGTTCAGTTTTGAGAGTTTGAGCGTTGGAAAGATAATATTGGCAAATAAAAGGGATTGTGCTGCCCTCTATTGTTTGAAACTCGCAAGTGTTTCCTGCACAAAATTAATTTCTTACAAAAAATAATAGCCTATAGAAAATTGTACACAATGCGAAGGTGTTTTCCCCCACAGGAATCTTTTTTCTTTTCCTTTCGATTTTAGCAGAATTAAAAATCCATATCTAATATTTTTTGCCTTTCTGACAGGACTGCAATTAAAATTAAAAAGTGATATTTGAGCAATTAACCCAGAATTGTAAACTAATAAGTCGACAATTTTTATTTATTTATTATCCCGTGGAGGAAATAGAGTCCTCATCTATTAAAGATAAATAAATAAAAACTTAAGTAGGCCTAATAAGTTTATCTTATAACGATACGTAGCCTATTTTTCCCAGTATTTTAGTGTTAGTTTTAATGAAGGCTATTAAAGCTTGTCAGACTGCATCGTAGTTCATATTCCATAACGCAAGATGTCAGCCTTTTCGCATAGAAAAGCAAGTGAGTAAAATAAAATGAAGATAAAAGGTGAGTTGTCCTTTGAAAACTCAAGAGGAACATAGAAGCTATACTTACCAGCTGTTCCACTCTTCACTATTTAGCAGCAGTTATCAAATGCGCAATGAGGACGCTGGACTTCCAGTCTAGTGCTTATAACCGAACTGGTTAATACATTAATTAATTAATTACAACAGTAATTAAATCACTTGTTATCAAAATAACGAATATAAATACATATTTATAGTATTTACATTACACATCTGTCTCCTTGTTTTAATGAAAATACTTTGTTCTGAATCAAACAGTAGCTGTTTTAAACTATATTTGTAGATAATTGTACTTCTTCTATATTTATCATTTGACAGTGTGCATTATTAAATGCCGGGTAATATAATTATTTAGTAAAATCCAGTAAATCGAGCCTTAACATCTAGGGACCAATCAGATGCTCTACTGCGAAGCACGTGACCTAACACGGAAATAGCTCTAGAGTGTCTAATTTCTCGTGAAGTTCTTTGGTGCCCATCTAGAAACATCAGCAGCGTCTCAACATGGCGAATAACAGCACAGGCTAATAACGAGCTAGCGTCTTTCCCCTTTCACCTGCCGTTAAAGTCTGAAGAATAGTATGCAGCAGCCTTTGAAAATATCCCAGAAAGAGTTTAAATAATGGAAACGCGGGGGATTGAGCAGATGTTCGACTTCAAGCGGTAACTTACTCACATTCCAAGCTTGAATGCTAACAGTTGCAGAGCTAATATAATTAGCCGTAGCATGTTCAACCATCAAACTCACAAAAACACAGCGTATAAAGTCTGTTAGAGACTGCTGAAAGATCTTAAGATACATTCAGATAAAAATGGACGTTTTTGGATTCTTTTGGCACATACGTAATTTAATAAGGTTAAACCATATTTGCCATAAAGGTTATTTGAGTATCGAATAGTACAATATGGTT
>JAUMHR010000064.1:6153370-6166990 GCA_032361145.1 Enteromius fasciolatus
CATACTTCCTTTGATGCTACATTCATTTCGCGAGCAAAGTTAGTCTGGCAAAGCTGCCGTTTTAGAGCATTTCCGTTGCCAGAAAAGTGGGAACCAATGAGAAACGAGCAATGAATAGCTAGCTTTAATGAAGCTAGCGACAATTGGTTACGGTGGCTTCAGGTTCCATCGCTACGTATACGTCATCGGAATGAGTGTCTGATTGGTTGTAGATTCGTCCAGTAGTATACAGAGGCATCTGATGGACGCAGGTTAAGCCCGCCTGCCAGAAGGCGGGTAGTAAGGTAGCTTGGCCAGACTAAACTCCAATGAGCTTTAAAGTCACGGAAGCCAGGCTAGTTAAAGGGCACATATCATTGACAGCACATGACAGAAATATATATATATATATATATATATATTTTTTTTTTCTTTTATCTTTAGAGAATAAATTTATATTATAGTTACGAATGAAACTCCTAGATTAATTGGAATCAGGCCATAGTTCAGCATTTAAGTAGTTTTTTATAAATTAGAGCTCATTATACAGACACATCCAGCATATGACCTTTGACCTTACCTTCATGGCACTCTGTGTCCTCAAGGCAGAAGCTGGCTTTATGTCCGTCTGCCACTTTGGTCCCATTTAGAGACAGCAGGTCATAATAAGTGAAGATATCCATACTATGATAGTGCCTGGAGGTTATAAACACAGTCTGCTGAAATCAAACAGGGTTAAACTATCCAAAAACCATAAGATATTATTGAAATGTGACTGGCTGTACAGAATATTACTTTTAAGTCAGCATCAGCTTACCAATACTAATAATAACTGCCTTTAAGCTACTCTGAATCCTGGATACAGCAAACTACAAATCTGCCATTTTCATAGACAAAAAGATTTAAACTGCCTTGGAGAGCAGATTCAGTGCTGTAGGCCTGTAGGAGGGAACTGAAGCCATAGAGTAAACACTAGCTTCTCAGACACTGGCCTCTGTCCCAAACCCAACTCTTAGCCTGAGCACATTACAGGTTTCCTCATCATCAGTGTGTCAGGCAAAGGCATTGGGAAACCTAATGTCTGCTAGGAAGCTCGCAGTCTAAACACAGACCACCACAAAGAGTTAATGAAGTCTATTTAGAGCTGCACTTACTCATTAATCAACACAAAACGCATGGTGAGGAGAAATTCACCAGTATTGGAAAAATCAACACAATCTCATGAGCAATTCGTACATATTCATACGAGGTGCCAAATTTGTGCAAATTCGTACGACCCCACTTGTACAATTTCATACGATTTGTCTAAAACCATGTGATGGGTAGGTTTAGGGGCGGGGTTATGTTTAGGTCATTCGTACAAATTCATACGAATTGGCATCTCGTAAAATACTTACGATTTAGAATAAATCGTATGAATTCGTACGAGTGGGGTCGTACAAATTCGTACGAATTAGCCACCTCTTAAAATATGTACGAATTGCCGTGAGATCAGGTTGGAAAAATCATTTACTAATACCTGAAGGGGATAGTTAACACGAAAAAATACATTTGTGTCATTATTTACTCACCCTCGCGAGTTTAAATCTCTATGTTTGAATTTTTTCTGTGGATCCCAAAAGTAGAAATGTTGAAGAAGTATATCCTGTGCAGTTCAAACTGAACACAAGAGCCAATCAGTGAACAGATTATGTAAGTCGGATCTTGAATTGGTTCACAAATCTGTTAAATTCACTGGTAAGTTTAAAATGTTTGAAAGGATTTGTTTTAAAAATATCTAGTTTCTGATCCACAGAACAACACCAGGGTGAGTAAATGATGACCAGGTTTTCATTTTTAGATGTATTGCCATGACAGATTTAGGTTAGTAAAAGACAGGTTTAGTAAGGCTGTCATAAAAGTAATAACGGCAAGTAGCAATTACAAGGTCATTTTGAAACCTGTTCTAAATGTTGGAAAGGCATATGGGATATGGCCATAAATAATTATTCATCATCATATTCTACAGCAATATGGAGCAAGCAAGCATTATACCAGGCCAAAATACTAAAATGTTGGCCAGTAGGTGGCGCTTCCACTACCAGAGGAAAAAATAATTTTAATATGATATGTATGTGGAAATTGTAACATGTTTGTCCCCAGGTTTTTTGGTTCCCAATGATTCTGAATAAGAGCAAATATTTGAATCGTCAGTTTTAAGGGCTGCCATTAATTCAATGCAGAAAGCAGAATAGTATTGTCTACAGATACAAAAAGAAATTGGAACCATGCAGACATAAAAATATGAATATTTAAGCACTTAGCCCATGCTTCACCTCTGTGCAGTTAAATGTTAGGACCATGACAAACAGAAACCACTAGAGCTCTGGATCATGTCAGCGCACGTGTGTTCATTTAAAGCAGACACCGCTGCATGAACTTTCATTCACCCTGTAGTTTGTCCAGGGTCTTGAAAGATTCTGCTCCGGTTTGTAGAAAGGCATTTATATCAGTTTATGACCTTTGGAAATCATACGTTCAGCCGACATGACCACGAGTGCTCAGTGTTAGTAAAGCCATATGGGTCCTTGGGGCTGCAGCTGGATCAGAACGGAGCAGAAGGATATTCAGGCTGCCAGACGCTCAAAAGAGAAAAACAGCTAATAGATCCCTGTTCAAAACAAGCAAACGGTTTCAAGTGCTCTCTGCGAACAACATTAGCATAAGTGAATCTATCAAGCCTTGATGCTGTCGTGCTTAAGCCTTTGCAAATGCAGACATTCATTTTTGTGTTTAACAAAACAACAATAATCTCATTTAACAATTTCTTCTCTTCCATGTTCACTGCAGTACTATTGTACAATGCATTTGTCGTTCTGCAAACAAACCGTAGAACTTCTACGTCAGAACTAAATCAAAAACATTATTTGTGTTCTGAAGCTGAACAAAGGTCTTATGGGTTTGGAACAACGCGGGGTGAGTAATTAATGACATAATTAAAATCTTTGGGTGCATTCTTGGATAACTGGCTAGTAACAAACCTCAGTACTGGATTTATGCATAATAGCCATTGCGGTGACCTTTTTTGCTGAGAATCCATTATCAGTAGACCGTGTATTAAACACAATGATCATTTTTTAATACATCATCAATTAGTATCCGAGATGGATATATGGTGTGAAAGTATTGTTCTTTTTTTTTTTCATGTCAAACAAATAAACTCATCTGCTTACTAGTCCACTTTCAGTCTTGTTGTGTTAAAAGTCATCCACTTGCAAACTATTGTATATCAGAGTTTCAGAAAAACTGTAAATATTGGTGACTGAATTTAACCTCTTGATTGCATACTTGTTAAACACATGCACTACATATGCAAGGGTGGGCGCATTGATCAAGTCTGCAAAATGTGAACATGAGTCCAAGCTCCGGTGTTACCTATGGCATTCGTGCCACACCCAGGAGTGTCGGCCGAGTCGTGGCCGGAAGTCAGCCTTGCCGATGTTGTGTATCTCTGAAGAAAAGCGCAGCAGGCGGCGGTGGCCGTACGGCCAGTTGTCTTGAGCAGCTGATTTGGCCAGGCAGTTCTCCTCCGCCGCGCAGTACAGCAAGTGCAGGGGTCGGTCCTCGATGTAAACCGTCTGCTCCACCAGTGGAGCGTTCGGCACAAGGTCCGAAGCCGCTAGGGATTGTGGGAAACACAAATTTGATGGAATAAGATTAGCTATGGCTTTACCCCTTCTCTTGCTAACAAACTTGTCTTGTACAGACTTGCATGTGGCTTACTGTCTGAGCAAATGACGCCTGCGGAGAACTGCGCTCCTGCTCTTTTGCAGCTGACCACAGAATGATGCTGACAGTCGGTCAGAGTCATCTCATCTCCTTTACACTTCACTCCACTCATAACCATCCCGGTCACATTACTGCTGTCCCAGTACCATGTCTCCTTTACACAGGGGAGAGCTCATCAGCAGATGAATGAAAGTAGTAAATTACTAATCACAGATAAAGTCAGAAACACAATACAAAGTATAGTGATATCAGCAGCAGTTAATTAAATGTCAATCAAAATAATGGCAAATACTTTCATTGGTCAGACAAACAGATAGTCCCACCCCAAATTGACACTACTCCTGTAAAGTGTTGCATAGGAAAAAGACTCACTGAAAATGTTTCAAATTACATTCATGAAGTACAGAAGATATATACAGTTTGACAACTAATAAATTAAACAAATATTTGTATATATTTTCTATATTTTATTAATAACCTTACCTGGACTGTTTTAAATTACACTGCTAATTTGTTAAGTAATTTAGTAAATATTATTAAATCCTGAGATACAAACCTGATTAGTCTTCAGTGTCACATGGTCTCTTGATTTCTGACAATAAATTGCTTTTATTGCCACCTTCGATCAATTGAAAGAGTTTTTCCGAATAAAACTATTTTTAAAAAATCATACTGGCCCTAATAATTCACATGTTAGGCTAACATGGGATTTCACAACCAATCGATCTGCAGTGCTTGATTAGCCAGTCCTACAGCATCTTTCTTACTCGCAGTGATAGCAAAGGTAAAATGACTCCCACTCCCATATATATACAAAAAGATGGCTTCTGGGACGGCTGGGTCGTGTAGTTATTTTTTTTATTGTGTTACATTGTAGGCGTATTAAAAGGAAACTACAAAATGGTGCTTGATCATCTTTCCTATTGGTTGATTCCCGCTCCCGTCTGCTCCCGTTAACTATTTTATCTTGTACCGTCCCAATCCCGTGATTAATAGCAAAAATGACTCCCATCCTGCAGGAATCCCACGGGAATCCCGTGACCCGTGGGATTCCCGAAAAAATGTCAGCCTCTAGTATGCAGGTGACTGAACAAACCGTAATGCTGGTGCAAATATCTAAACATTCCTAAATCAGGATATTAATTTAAGAAGCAAAAATACTGGTATTATCTTTCCTGAAACAATTCTCAAAATTAAATTGAGTTTGACAGATTTTTATTTATTTACATGTAAACTTAATTTTTATACTTTTTAAGAAAACAGGACTTGACATCATTAATGTAATTTAGCCTTTTAAGTAAGAAATCTTCATTGAATATTTTTTATGAAAAAAAAAAATGAACAGAAATAATTGGTTGCGGTGTATTTTAGCTGTGGTAAACGGTGCACAGAGCTGGGTAACTGATTACATGTCATTTGGATTATGTAATCAGATTCCAAGTACCTGTATTAAATTAAAACCTTGTCACAGCTAACAGATCTGTTAACAATAACTTTCATACCTAATAATGCGACACTAAATATTTTTTATGGATCAGCCTATCTTTCAAAAAGCAACCTTTTTCTGTTCAGACGCTAAGTTCATTCAGCTATCTTGTGAATTCAACAGAATTTGGATCCACAGAAAGTTAAGCAGAAACACACACATCAATTGCCATGATTTTTTCCCACGTAATCAACACAGAAAATGTGGAAAGCGTGTAGATTCTGTCTGGGTCTGCTTATTTTTCATGCACTGCAGGTTGAAAACTGTGTCAAAACTTGCTGTCACCACTTGATCTGTTGGAACTAAACATGATTTTCATATTTTGGAAAAACCAATTGTTTCTCTGTCTGTCTAGTCTGTCTCTTCACGGTGACAAAATTCAACCTTCTGATTGCTCTGTGCCTCTGGAGCTCTAACCTTTCATATGGTGCTTGAGATGCGAACTGTCCCAAATACATGCTATATTCATTTATCTATCATATGTTCGTGCATATGTTGTATAATGTACAGTGGTTATCTTACTCTCAGGCCACTGCCGGCATATCCCAACCCCAGCTGTCTGCACACTACCATGGCCTCCCGAGACGTCCATCCATCCCCGCAGACCAAACCCCAGTCCCTCACCCCACTGCCTGTAGAGAGCAGCAGCTCAACTCTCCCTTCCAACCGCGTACGACCCCCTGTCAGGCGGATCTGTGATGGGTTACAGAGCAAGCATGAGAAAGAATTAAAAGACTTAAGGACCTTGGCTTTGATCAATTAACCTGATAAGCAGTGCTGATCCAGGGCTGTGAGAACTGGATTTTTCCATGCATTTCATCACCTATTTACAGATTTTGGTTGTGCAATGCTTTAGTTTGGATCAGCCTTGTTAGTTTTCATAGCTGAGCAAAAATGCACATCACACGTTATGTTAATTGCAAATGACTGCATATTCTCATTCCCAACTTTCACATGTTGCCACTTGGTTAGGAACTTTGGCGTCGATTTTTGAGGCAAAGGGTACCCCTTTAGTTTTATTTTTCAACATGCAGGTCCTCCGTTGAATTAAATAAGAAACCCTTGGTATCAATATGCTGATCATTATTTATTTAAAAAATATTAATATTCCAAGTCTTCCGAGGCAAAAATAATGATTTGAAAGAAGAACAGACGTTAGGAGCTCCAATGCAAGTCTAAATTTATTTTAAAACATATAAAAAAGTTTTTTTTTTACAAACGCAGGCATCATTAAATTAAGACAAACAACGGAGGACCTTCACATAAAAAAAAAAAAAAAGTGGTCGTGACCAAGCTTCAGTATGTGACGAGGTGGGAATGAGAACGTGCTGCAAATTAGGGCACTTTGATGAGGTTTTCTGTGTGTGGACTCATTACAGACAATTCTGGTTAAGTATATTAATTGTTAAATGTTGAACAAAAGCTGATTTGAGGCAGTTTTTTTCTCCAAACACATTATGGCAGTGGAATAATCATGTATGTGTCTGACCGATTTCTCAAAGCCCATGTGGGGGATGTTGCAGATGACGGCGGCGTCCTCCATGTGTTTGCAGTCTTCGGCAGTGATGCTCTTATGAGGACAGTCCCACAGGCTCTTCTCATCACCACGACACTGAACTTCATTCATGTAAATGGGACCCATACCTTTGGAGAAGAGATGAAAACAGTTTTTGAATGGGGAGCATATCTGTACGGCTCAATTATGAATGGCTAAACCTATTATCTATTAGTTACATGGAAGCCCACCTTGGCCCATTCGTGCTCCTGTCAGAGCCTCTTTAGCAGTACCGAAGCCCAGCTCTCTACACACCACACTGGCAGACTGCAGGTTCCAGTGGTCGTCACACACCGTACCCCACTCGCTCCCCTCTAGGACCTCCACACGACCCTCACCTGTCTTTGCCCCGCCTTTCAGACGTACCTGAGACTGGAGAATGAGAAGGAGCAAAGTCACTGGAAACCATAATGCAGGTGTTCTTCAGAAATCTTAACGACTGGAAATCAGTTATTGAAATTATTTTTATCTGATTACCACTGGATACAGCTTGACTTTGCGAGCTCTGCTCGGTGTGAACAGTGGCCCGGGCACACAGCTGACTACAGCAGCTCCGCCTTCGGGACAGGAGGCGCTAGAGTTAGCCTTGCTCAACTCCATAGAGCATGCTGAAAGATGGGCCTCATTTCCTGTGCAGGCCACCGAGTGGATCCTATACACAGCCTTGAGACTAAACAGAAACACAGTTGATCAAATGAAGAAAAATGTATGTTGTATCCCAAAGAATTAAGAAGAAATTCTACTAAAAGGATAACAACAATGACAGCAGTATATTATGCACCACATCCAGTATTATACACCAGAAGACGTCTTTGAAACTGAACTTTGCAGTGCTCAGAAAAGAAAAACGAACAGAAAGCATGACAGATTTCTCACATTCCATCAGCTTGCTGAGAAGCAATATCCAGTTCAGTGTGAGCAAACAGGGCACGCCAACGTTGCTCTTCCACTGAAGGCCTTGTTTAATTTACCCTTAGAATAAAAGTTGGGAATAATTACAATATTTCAGTGTTTTTGAAAGATGTCTTTTATGCTCATGAAGGAAGCATTTATTTCAAAAATCACTAAATGAAAGTAGATTCAACTGTTTTCTGTTTGAATAGTTTAAATGTATTTGATTTATGTGATGCAATGCTGAATTTTCAGCAACGTTACTCCGGTTTGCTTCAGAAATTATTTTAATATGCTGATTTGCTGCATGCTCAAGAGCTCAATAAACATTTAACCCAACACCAAGTGCTTAACGGTCCTAAAAAAGGTATTTATTTTTTAATTATCTAATTAAAAATGACCCAGGCATGTTCTTTTCCAAAGATTCATCCATGGCATGTCTATAGCTCACACTGCAGTATTTGCTCTATGAAAGGCTACAGACTTTAACATTGGTTTGTCTGATTTACGACTCGTTCTAGACTCTCACGCAGACGATGACATGACCATGAGAAATCTGGTATGGAGTAATATTACTGTAGTGAGTGGCGTTATGAGGTTTTAACACTCTCCTGAGAGAGAGGATACTTTCCGCTCACGTGTGTTTAATTAGCAAAGCTATCTGCTAATTAAATGATCAAATAAAAACATCAAGTAAAATACTGAAGAATAAGATCTACATACATTGGACCCAAAAAGTATTTACATGCTTAAAAATATCCGAATTGCATAAATTCAAAAAAAGTAAGCGAACAAATAATTTCACAGTTTTTTTCAAAAACTGAATTCCTCATCTGAGAAGTGTCTTCTGAATGTGCAGAGAGAGCTATTCCTGAAGTGTATCTAGCCAAGCACTTATGGCAGGAACCTGATATGAATGTCATAATTACAAAGATGAAGAGAAAGTACAGTATTTTACGCATTTCCTTTCAGTAAATTGTCTGAGCCCACAATCATTTAAAAGCAATGGAAAAGATAAACGGCATCTTTTCCCTCCACTGAAGATTACTCGTGTTTAGTCAGCTGGTAGACTTTAATATTAAGCGGCATTAAGTGTAAATAAAAAAGAGATTTTTCTTCAGTCAGAATGAAGAAAAGCCAGTGGGAGTGTGTTTTTGGAGCTTAACTTCAGCATGCTGAGGACTTGAGCTAATGTCTAAGGAGGTATGAGTCACTCATTGAGTTTAATACACACGCAGAGAGATCACTGCTTGAAATCATAGCCATTCTCTCCAACAGTCAGGATGCACACGTGAATTCTCAGATGCTTGCTTGTTTTTCCGTCCCGTCACAGACTGCTTACATTTCACCATCTGCGGTGAATTGGAGTAAGTGTCGCAGAGTTCAGATGTGGATGATTGTTACAATGCAGATGGATGAGAGAAACCAAACAAGCAAAGCAGAACAAAGCAATGCAATCACATTCAGCCTTATTAGAGCATCATCAGAAACTTGCCGCCACAAGCCGGGGTGTTGTGTCGTTGCCAGAGCATTGCCTCTAAGGAGTGGTATTTAACAGGTTTCTCTGCAGTTGCTTTGGTGTTGCTAGGTCTTTGGTCTTTTTGTTTAAAGAAATTAAACAATTGAAGAATCTGTTTGAACTATTTGCAAATAAAAAAATGTATTTTAAGTGTACATTTGTGCATAATGTGCATGTCGATAGGAATTACCTGAAACATGAAAATGATTCATATTTTCAATTAAAAAATCTGTCAAAATCATTTAGCAGATTGGTCATTTATATTTCTATTACAATACAGTTGTCAACTATTAAATAATTTATTACCTAGCAGTTTATGAAGTTAGAAACTCTTACAATATTGTTTAATTATTTTTTTATTACTCTTGTGCTATCTTTGTTTATATTAAATAACACTTTCTTGAATTTCAAGTAAAAATAAATATGCCGTTTTAACAGTTAAGGCCACTTTTTAAACAAAACAGCCTTTTAAAAGCATGGTCTGTTTGCAAGCATTATATATAATATGATGGTGATATCCTGGTTTGCAGTAAAAAATAGTGAAGGATCAGATCAAATGAACATTTGGTACATATTGCTATGATATTAAATCAGAATACAAACACCGCAGCTCAGTATGAAATTCCCATCAGGGCCTCACTAATCCATATGGTACATTTTTTACTGGCACAATGATAAACTTCCACATCCCTCACACAGTTAAAAACACGTTGGCCAGCAGCCCAGTGGCCACATATGGGATTGATTTCACTTTTTTTTAGGGCTTTGTAAACATTTCGTGTGACAATGCACAGAAACTGCTGTGTGGACGACCAGCAGAACAACATCACATATGACCCCACGAAACACTGGGGTCTGCAATAATGGATCTTACTCTAACACTTAATATGTCCATCCAGATGTGTGTGTGTGTGTGTGTGTGTGTGTGCTCACATATGCTGCCAGGTTTCATAACTACATATTCTGACTTGCATAAGCAGATTCTTACGAAAGTCTTCTTGGCTGGAGCATGGAAGTGTATGATGATCTATAATGATTCACTGGCCGGAGTTCATGAAATAGAGACATTTTCCATCTTTTTGAGAGTGCCTTAATGCATGCAGTAACTATACTTCTTCTTTATGATGAATATTTGCAGAAAACTACCTTTGCAGTAAAAAATGCATTTGAAATGATATTTTAAATCTCTATGCTCTGGTTAAAATGCAAACACAAAGTAACATATACATAAAAACTGGACAATAACATCCCCTAAGAATCCAAAATAGTCTAGATCACACAGACAAACGATAATTTTGGGGAAGCCAGTCGGCCGCAAATTAGACAGTCAGCTTCGAGGAATTCCAAACAGA
The DNA here is from genome assembly GCA_032361145.1 of Enteromius fasciolatus. Taxonomy (NCBI): domain Eukaryota; kingdom Metazoa; phylum Chordata; class Actinopteri; order Cypriniformes; family Cyprinidae; genus Enteromius; species Enteromius fasciolatus. The sequence continues at coordinate 6,163,921 of JAUMHR010000064.1, forward strand.
CCAGGATGCTTTTAAAAGACTGTTTTGATCACAAAGTGGTTTCAGCTATGAAATACAATATTTATTTTGGATTAAAGTTATAATATACCTGACATTGCCCCATAAACCATTGCATTATGCAACAAAATATCTAAAGAAAGATAAGCACCCTTTTTGAGAAAAACATTTCACTAAAAATACATTTGTAATTGATGGGGTTTTCAGTTTAAATGTAATGTGCCAATTTGTGGTTGTCAAACATTTGTGGATCTCATATCTATTAACGTGGTGAACGAAACCTGCAATTGCTCTGAGAAGACATCTATGTGAGCATCCACTAAAAATGACCAGTTGAACTTGGTTTTCTGGGTCTAGCTGGTTATTTATTTTTATTTTTTATATGCATTTTTATTGGCACCAATGGTTCCATCAAGAACCTTAAACAGCTATAGAATTTTCCCTTGTTTAAAAGCTTGCACATTTACAATTATTCAGATTATTACAAGCTTAGACTAGGAAAGCAGTTGTTCTTTTAAAGACTGAAAGGTTCATTGGAGAACCAAAAATGGTTCTTCTACATTTGATCATGTCGTTTTAATTTAAAATAATTAAAAATGATAATTAAAAATAGTGTGCATATTTAATTTTTTTTAATAAATACATTTTCGAGAAATACGTTTTCCTCATTTTTAAGGAAACAGTTATAAAGCTTGAATTGTGTAACTGATTAAGCTGATAAAATTAAGGAAAGAAGGCTACCTATTTATTTTTAGCTCAATTATTAAGATTTATTTTGCCAGTGATTGTAATTTCCCAGCATGCTTTGCATATGGCTGGATCTGGAAGGTTAATATTGAAATTAACTGTTATATTATGTGTGTTTTTGAGTGAAGGGAAACATCTGTTCGTGTTTAATGTTGTTCAGTTAAGTTCGACATTTGAAAGAGCTGCTGTTATGTTGGAGTTCCTGTTGTTACACAGAAGAAAGCATACGGTTAGGTTGTGGATAACTGCATGTAATAACACAATGCTTCGTTTAATGACCGGTATTGCTGTTTTTTCCTGCTTGAGCTCTCTGTATTGAGTCTTTCATTCATATAAGATAATTCCATCAGAACAGACCTTACTCGAAATTCTCGACTTTTGAGAATCAACTGAAAATAAATGAGCAACTAATAATATTAAATTCATAGCTGAAAAACCTTCAATCCTTAAAAATTATGTGCCTTATTGTAAGTACATAGCACATAACAGTTTAAAAGTGTATGGCATCAAAACAACAATACCATTCTAAGTGCACCTTAAGTGGTTTCAAATATGTTTTCAAATATCACTAAAGACTATCATTTGATAAATACGCTCCAATTTGTTTTGCACACGCATACAAAATGACAATTCGTACTCTGTAAACATCCATTACCTGCTTGGCTTTTTCCCCATAGTTCTCTGCGAAGGGAATCCAATCATGCCACACACCACACGTGAGTTCTTGGTGGTCCAGTCAGTGTTACAGATGTGACCCCAACCTTCCTTAAACTTCACCTCTATCACTCCCTCCGTCACAGGCATACGGCCGGCATGGGCACCAGAGAGCGGACGCAGACGGATCTTCTCCATTCGGTTTTCATCCACCTGCATCTAAAACATATGCAGAACAGGTAAGTTGGATGTACGGCATACACTTTGAGTGTACGGCTTTGAGAAAGGTTTTTGATGTACATGATGTTTCTAGTGAAGAAGCAGTCCAGTATGTTTTTCAGATGTTTATAATAAGCCTTGGATATGTTCAGCAAATCCAATCTCCTATTCCATGAACGAGTCTGTCTCTTTGGCTCATGCAGGACACATGAGGGTCTTGGATCTTTAACGGCCAAACCACAACTTAACATGTGCACTGGCTAAAACACAAACTCTCTCCACCATTTACACAAGCACTAAATGTCTGGCCAGAACAGTCCACAAAGTCTGCCGAGCACCTTGCCATGAAATTTGATTTTGCCTAAGGCTTAACTGCAAGGCAAAGAAGTAGCAAACCACATCTATAGCCTACCAGTCAGACTTTTCAGTGAAAAAAACCCTACTGTAAAAGCTCTTGAGACCTTTGACCTCTCAGGTGAAGTTACAGTGAAGACATTTACAAGGTCTGATTTCTATTTTAAATAAATGCTAAGTTAAAATCCATTTGATAAACATCTGCGCTCATCGTAGATCAGATGTCATATAGTGAGTCTGGTGCTCAGATATTTCTTTTGTTTATTTGTTTACTTGTCGGCAAGTGTTTTTGGCTGTGTGTGTGTGGTTATTTCACAAGTCTAGGAGTTAGGCAGCTGACATCTAAAAACAGAACAAATGACATTTCAAACGAAACTGCATTGCTTTGAATCAAATAGAGTGCATATTATAATTACTTTGGGAAGGTCTTTGACAAGAACAGTCTTCTTGTCAGTCTTTGTTTTGAAAAACATTTATGAATTTGGATGTGAAATCAGTCATTTGCACCATTCCTGTAGACTCTAACACATCTGTAGTGTAACACAAACCGCTGAGATTGGCAGAGGTTCGTCTGACACCCACTCATGTTCTCTGTGTTCCTTCTGCCTTCCGGACAATAACACAGACAAACTTGGCACATAAACTGAGCAACGGCACTTCTGCACGTCCTCAGGCCTTCCATCTCTTCACTTCTGCTGTGTTCAGTCTCTAATTCTCTTGTATCTCTTTCTCTGGTTTGGTTCCAGCACACAGACAGATCATCAGAGACTAATTTACAACAGAGCAAAGACTTTCAGTCGAAGCAGAGTGACATTGGCTGTGGACTTTTATTCTTTGCATGTGGATGAGGAAGAGAGAGAGAACATAGGAGGGGAAAGGGGCTGTCAAATGGAGAGAAAAATGAAGTAGGATAAAACATGTGAAGAGATAAAAGGAGTGCATAAATCTGACAGAAAGTAAATGCATTTTAAACAAGGTGTCATACTATTCTGGGTTGTGCAACGTGGTTGTTTACTGATCCAGGACACAAAACTCTTGCTTTGAAAAGTAACAGCCCAAAATAAATGTAAAATCAATTTTTTCCCCAATGACGGACAGC
>JAUMHR010000064.1:6167090-6177224 GCA_032361145.1 Enteromius fasciolatus
GGACACAAAACTCTTGCTTTGAAAAGTAACAGCCCAAAATAAATGTAAAATCAATTTTTTCCCCAATGACGGACAGCATATCAAGTATGTTGAATCTATAAGCATCGCTCCACAACACCATCTCTTTTTTAAGCAACCGACTGTTTTGAGAAAAGACACAACATCAGCAATAAAAAACAGTGCTTTTGATTCTAAATTATTTGCATGCAAGCTGAAAGGCTTTTAATTTGCGATTCTCAATCAGCATTACTGCACATACAAGAGACTCTGAATCAGATTTTATTGTTACATTGATATGATTTATTGGTGTAATAGAATGCCTCAAGGATGCATTATTTTTGTAGGCAAAAACAAAACTAAAAAAAACAAAAACAGAAATGAGCATTTTAGCACCTCTGGTTCTTTCATCATGAAGTCAGTATGGGTTTTTTTAATGGATTTTTGGTTGAATGCCCAAACTAAGGTCTGTGATTTATCACAAACACAATATATTTTCACTTTTTAATCGGACATAAAATACATCAGTAATACACCCACGGAATATTTTAAAGCTTACTGTGTACTTGTATTGAAAAAGGCAGTCGCTAACAAGTTTCTAAATGGGACTGCATGTAAACGCAACCACTTACTAATCCACTACCACAGCCTTATTGGATGAAAGTGATCAGTTACCTCAATGATGTTGGAATCTGCAAAGCCTGGGAGTCTCTCATCTTTACAAACCACCCCTGCATCCTCCTGGTGTGTGCAGTCACTGTTCCCCCAGCCACGGGACACACATTTCTCTATGCTGTTTTCTGATCCTCCACACATGACATTATCCAGCCAGATTTTACCTGCAGATTTTTGACCAGCCAGGTTAGCTTGCAACAGGACTATCATACACTCTCCAAAAAATAGGTATTTTTCGGACAGTTTTTAGAGAAAACTGACTTTCCCGTATGAAAAAATACCTAAGCTGCACTAAAATGAAAACAATGTTTTGCTAATAAGATATATTTTTAACTCACCAGTACCCGGTCCGTACTTGGCACTGTGTGACCAGCTTAGTGCCTCCACAAACCCTAGATGGCGACAGAGAACATGAGCGTTGGCCAAGGTGAAGTCATCATCACATATAGTGCCCCACTCTCCACTGTAAAAAACTTCCACTCTCCCTTCGTTGTGCTTGCGAGGGTATCCTGCCAGGCGAAACTTCATTTTTCCATCCTGAGAAGGTGAGGTGGTCTGGCCAAGACAGGAGGGCAGCCAGACGACCCATAGCAGCATGGCAATCACCATATCCCACAATCCTCCTCGCAGCATGGCTTGAAAGTGTGAGAGATGAAGAAAGCAAGAAAAACTGAGGGAGAAAAAAAGAGAGTATGCATTCATTTGTATGGTTACAGATAGGCTATATAAACTAAATCTCACTTTAATTTTCAATTTTTCCAGTTACAGCTCATAAATAAATTCTAAATATTATCCTGTGTCAAAATATATAACTGGTTGTTTTTTTATATATACACTTGTATGCATTTTTATACATAATGCATGTGTTTTTGTTCTTTTTGTATTCTTAGAAATGTAAATATGCAACAGTCAATTATGTATTTCCACAGGACTGACAAAATATATCAGGCCAAGGAATGAAATGGCTAAATTTTACTCATACTCTGATGTATTTTCTGTTATTTTCATATACTTAGAAACTTAAAATGTGCACAAGAATGACAAAATTTAGAGAGCATATTTTACTTGTGGGATTTACACAAATTCCTGACCACAAAGTTGAACCTTACTCTGTATTAAAGCAAAACATTCCTCAGATGTATGAGTATCACATTAACACAGCATGTTTAAGATGACAACATTTAGTTAACAACTCAATAACCAAAAGTCCAAAATAAAGTTTAATTTAGGTTTTTTATATCCCATATAGGAATATTGCATGCAACTATGGAATTCTTAAATATTTGCATTTTATTATTGATCTTTCTTATTTTAATAGCGTCCACAATCTTCTTACCTGCATGCAGAAGACAGAAACAGATTTTCTATCACGTCAATTGGCTGTGGGCTCAGTTGAGATTTGATCACAGTTTGATCAGGCAGTGGAAGTCAAGAGCATCAAGAGAAATCACAGAAGTCACGCTGTTGCTGTCTGCAAATAGAGAGAGAGAAAGAGCTGGCGGGATGCAGGGGTTGAGCTGGGACTGCCGTATATCTGCCCGGTTCACAGGTTTATGAGGAGGCAGGTCTTATGTAGAGGTCTCTCTCAGAGTTACTGAATGGAAATGTCATGTCCTCTCCATTTCTGGCAGATCTGTTTTTGCATAATCTGGAAAAGACTCTGTGAGGATGCACGTGTGCATGGAGTAGGAGGGATGATCAAGCACTTCTCCACTCTCTCCTTTTTAATTTTCTATTTCACATGCATTTATATCATTCTTGCATAACTTGTAAGCAATTTAAAGTTAATCTATTTTAGACAGCACCTTCTAGGTTAGAAATTAAACATCTCAACAACTCTCACCTCCAACTCAAGGCAGCTGACAGCTGCGAAACAGCGTCATCTCTTGGTCAATAGCGCAAAGTACATAGAAGTCAATGCTCTACAAAGCAAACATAGTTTAACATCATATTGATATTTAAAAAGATACATTAAGTCGAGCTTTCATTGCTTATACAGTATAGGCCTACATCATTTATACTAGAGACCATTTACTACTGGTTTCAACGGTCATGACAAAGCGCGCCAACTTTTATAATGACTTCAAACTGTATAACCGATAGATATAAACTAATAATTAAATCAATAGTTTCAACTCAAGCCAATATTTCTACTGAATAGCTTGTAAGTTTGCGTAACAATGTTACAGCCGGTCATTATTGCACATTAATTCGCCAGTATTACTTAATTTAAATCTCTTGTTAAGAAGGTCACTAGTTTTAAATCATGTAGATTTTCAGTAGCGAAACAATTTTCAGAATCAATTTAGCTTGACACGATCATTGTGATTCGTAAATGAATCGCTCGTTTGAATCGGTTCTCGAATCAGCTTTGAATCATTCGCGCGATTATCTGCCGCTCGCGCACACGCGGTGAACCGTTTGAGGCTGTGTTTCTCTGTAGACGAAACATCAACGATAAACGTCAGAACGTAGAATCAAATAAACTGCTGAATAAAGTGGATATTTACCTTCAATCTGACCAAATTTGCTAATACTTCACACGTCTGTCAGCGATAAAGAAGATTAAATTCAACGCCTGAAGCTTGTGAACGACTCTGTACTACCAGGAGGCCTAAACACAGTTTGCAACTGAAAGACTGTCAGTATGAAATCTTTTAAAATACCAGTTGTATTAAAGTACCTTGATATTACCTTGCCTTATACACGCACACAGCAAAAGATCTTCTAAATATTTATTATATATTGACTTCATATACATATATATTATGAATTATTTCCATATACCTTAATATTTACATGGTACTCCAGCCCATGTCTTCCAAAGTAACAATAAATCTACCAAGATTTGTTCTTACATTTTTGCCCTTTCATAAATGATGCACTGAGACAGTTTGATATGATTGACACCTGTTGAAGATCTTAAAGTAAGGCAAGCTCATACTGAATTACCTGTCCTTTTTCAAATGTGTCCTCTCATACTGCCTCAAACCTTTTAAATCAACTTGATAAGTCATGCTGAAGACACCTTTCGTCTTCATTCATCTCAGTGTGAAGTGTTGACTGCTGGTCCACAGAAACAGCGCTGTTGCTCTGCAGGAACTCATCTCACCCCAACCCGTAATTTAACAGCAAACGGTTGTGTGTCGGGGGCCAGCGGCAGGCAGCGTCCCCTCTGATCGGCATGTCTTTATTCCCCTCACATCGCCGAGGGAAAAGCAAGGCTGCAGCAAAGAGCTGTCATTTGCTGCTGTCAGTCACTGTTCAGTTTTGTATACACACTTCTTCAGGCCCAGAGATTTTTTTCAACCTCCGCTTGAGTGTTTCTTTTTTACATTTTATTGAAAGTGACTGTACCAATTTGTTTGAGCTGCTACATAAAAATCTCTTGTGCAAAATAATTTTGTATTCGGGAGAACAAATTGTAAACAGCAAAAAGATTTTTACACCATTTTTAAACCAATGTAAGTCTAGAGTCTTTAGCAGGAGTGTTATTTTGGTAATACGTTATTATAATAATGATTAATTTTCAATTCCAGTGCTTTTGCTATACAGTTAGGTGTAGCAAGTTTTATATTTACACATTTGTAGTATTTACTTTTACATTATTTACATGACACTTTTATCTGTATCTGTTCACTATAAATGTGAACAATTGAAGCAATCAGAAAAGAGCAATAATATGCAAGTGCTATGACAAGTCTCAGTTAGTGTATCAGATATTATATAAGTAGATATGCATGCATACCTACATACAATAAAAAACAAGTAGAGAAAGCTAGTGTTAGAGGCCTTCTTTAAACAAAAGCAGGTAGAAAATGTGTTAGAGGGTTAATTTTTGTTTATAAAAAAACTAATAGATAAAATAGAATTAGAATAGACTGTTAGTGTTAATGATTAAAAAAAGATACTTAAATTGAAATTTTACTTTTAATAACTTAAGTTTTTCATTTTTTTATGTTAAAATAATTTTAATATCATGAATACATTGTTGGAGTTAATAACACTACCATCCAGCTGGCAAAAATTGACTCCTTAATAGCACACCTCTATTCAGCACGCTGCATAAATTACATAAATTATGTCCATTGCTCTAATGATGCGTTACGAGTTACACACCAAATGCACTCAGTGTAAGAGATTTGATATTGTGTAGTCATGTCAAACACTGAGTGATTTCATAGGCTTGTGTTTGGTTGCATTTGATTGATGAGAACTCTTAAAATTCTGCATGTATTTGTAGTCAGTATCATATAAAAATGTTGTGCTATCGTAAAATTGTGATTTAAAACATTATGTTTCAGTGTCTGTCCAGAAACCCCATTTTTTTTAAGACACCAGAGCTGTAAAATGTCATTATTCAAGCATATCTACGCGTAAATGTGTGGTGGTGTTCTTTCTCTGGCTGATAAAGCTGCACGTGACGAGTATGACATTCAGTATGTCATTCACATGCACTGTGCTGCATACTTAACAGGCGGTTTACCTCAAGAGTGGTTATTTCAGAAGGAAGGTCAACGTCGCTTCTGTGCTTTCCACCATAAAATCAGCCACGCATACTGTCTTGAGAGGCTGATTAACAGCTCTGTGTGCAGGTCTGACTGGTGTCTGTCGGAGTGTAATCGTGGAGGGAAGGGTGGCTGTGGAGTCTCAGTGGAGTGTGATGGGCCAATGAAGTCGAAATTAAAAAAGAGGATGAGCAGTGTCATGGAGCGCCATTGAATCACCTGACAGGAGGCTGATGAGGTGAAGTCACACAAGTAGAAACCTGTTCTGAAAAAACTTTAGATTGACGACTAGGTACATTCAATGTAAGTCTATGGATTTTTGTCCCCGTTTTATCATCCACCAAGCCTGCTGAGAAAAGTAATTGTCATAATGATGCTTTCCTGAACATATTCCAAAGAAAAAAGGGAGATGAAAAGAGAAAAAACTGTGTGTAATATCCACCGCTGTTATGCCCACATCCAGTGTTTTTTGTTGAAAGATCTGTGATTTTCAGCTTACCATACAATTACACAGATAGAGGGCAGCTACAGCATTGTAATTTTCTCCAATTACCATCCTCTACTCTGTTTGAATGTGGGTATTTTTCTGTGTATGGGTGAATCACTCACCATGCATTGTCAGAAATAGGCCTTAACATAGGAATTGCATGCAAATGTTGAAAATGACTGCAGGTCAGTTGGTCCATTCATCAACACCAAATAGTATTTAGACACTGCCGAGTCTGCGGTCTTCACAATCGTAGTAATTACTCATTGTCAGCTCTCAGCCAGGTGATTAACACAGAAAAACAATGGCTCTGCTTTCCAGTTTATCCCTTGAGGAAGCCTATTGTTCCTCAGGAGGAACAGTGTACCTAGAATGACAGAGATAAATAGTAATGCATTGACATTATCGTCATCCAGATCTCTTGAAAAGCCTTGTGGGCTGCTGTCCTTCAAGAAAATGTCACCTCATAGCTGGATATGTTTTGATCCTTTTGATAAGGTTTTTCTTCAATCTACTGTCTCTCCAAAGATTTATTTATTTATTTTTTTTAAATTCAGCACTCAACCTGTATCTTAAAAGCTTCATGCAATTGTTTTAATGACCATATTATGGTTTAAACTGAATTTGTTTCTCCCAAAATGTCATTCAAGTTTTCAGTCTGGGTTTCTAACCAAGTGGCCTGTGATTTTGACCACATTTACAACTTTATTAATGCCATCTCATTTCCTAAGAAAGTGCATACGTTTTTTTTTTTAAGTGCATATCTCATTTTCTTCACTTAAGTGCCTGTTAGGTTGTTTACAGAGGTGATAATAAAGATAATAAATAGAGGAAATGCAAGAAATGACAGAAAGCATGTTCAGTTATCTACTTGTGTTTTATTTCCCTCAAATTCTGTAAATGAATGAAGTGTGTCAGTTAACAGAACCTCTATATTAATATGTAAATGGTGATTTGCATTTTGCGGGGGTAAGTGCAGTTGGTTCACACTTGACACACATTAGAGTAAAGGTGTAAATGCATGCAGCTAAAAATATTCAGATACTATGCTGATATAAAGCCCATCTTAATGCCAGATATAAAAGGTCGCCACCATTTGGAATGTGTGTTGCTAGTTAATTTTAGATCTGATCTAGTTATCAATCTGAATCAAATCTTTAGAATTATGACAATATGAATCAGGAACAGCCAAACGCAATGGGGAAATATTCCAGAGAAACTTGTAATTGCTTTCCATCCAACATTTATTTATGTTAATAAATCTATCAGGAAATCATTTTAAAATCTTACTCTCACTTCTGAGAAACCGAAGCACTGGTTGTTGTGTTACTGCTTATCTTTTCACTTTCACTGACAAGCCTGATCAAATGCACTTACATATAGCCCCTAGGTGGCGATATAGTCTACTGGGTGATTAATAAAGTACACCTAGTCTCTCCCTTTCTCTCTCCATTTTAATGGTTTGGCAGAGATAATGTGAGAATTACAGCTAATCTGTGTTTATTCCCATGAGACAATCACATTGTGTGCCTGTTCATTATTCACTGTGCCACAACATGCAGACATTTGAGTCCAACTCAATTACACAAGATAGTCATTTAGAGAGATCATTATTCTTCGCAACAGCATACACATGCACATAACTAAAAATGTTGTTTCTATGGGTTAATAACTTATCCTTTTTTTGGCTGCATGCATTTGTGTAAATCATTGCACCACTGTCTCTTTAAAAGGCAGGGCTGTGCGGCTACACCTCCACTGCCTCTCTCATTCTGTAGATGATGTCACTGTGGCTTCCCTTAGACCTTGGACAAATGATGTGGGTCTCTGTTTGGCGTTCCTCCTCTTTCCCACCCCTCTCTCTCTCTCTCTCTCTCTCTCTCTCTCCCAGTGTCTCCATCTCGTACTCCACTGCTCTCTTCATCAACAGAGGGACAGCAGCTGAGGAAACTTGATAGCACTCCATCCCCTTCTCTTCTCCTCTTCCCTTTTTCTTAATCTCCCTCTCTTCTTCTCTCTTTCCCTCTCTCATTCTCCAGCAGCAATGTAGTTCTCTCTCAAACTTTAGCAGCTGTTTGGCAATGAAGTCTTGACTGAGATCCATCACGCCTGAACCTCTATGGATTCGTTCCCTGCTTCTTTTTGAGATCTTTCCAGAGTCACTTCATTCTGTCTTCTGTTTACATTGCCGTGTCGGAGGGTTTGGACCATGGCCATGAAGGAAACCATACTCCCTATCAGCGAGGTGTTGAGTCCGTACCCGGAGGTCGTGGAGCTCAACGTCGGCGGCCAGGTGTACGTTACCAAGCGCTCCACCCTGGTCAGCGTACCTGACACCACCCTCCACACCATGTTCACGCGGTGCAGCCCGCACGAGCTGCCCCGTGACAGTCGAGGGCGCTTCTTCATCGACCGCGACGGGTTCTTGTTCCGATACGTGCTGGACTTCCTACGGGATCGCCAACTCGTCCTACCAGAACACTTCCCAGAGCGGGAACGTCTTCAGCGTGAGGCCGAGCACTTCCAGTTGGGGGAACTGCTTAGACTTTTGGGTCCACGTGTAGCCAAGCAAGGCTCGCTCAATGACGAAGGCTGCCAGAGCGACATTGAGGAAAGTTCGCAGAGTAGCGAGCTTGTGACTCGAACTGGAAACTGCGCCACCAACTACGCGACTACTTCTCCCCCCCTGGATAAGAGGTCTGGGTTTATTACAATAGGTTATCGGGGATCCTACACAATGGTGAGGGATAACCAAGCTGATGCTAAGTTTCGCCGCGTTGCACGGATCATGGTCTGCGGGCGTATCGCCCTGGCGAAGGAAGTGTTTGGAGACACTCTGAATGAAAGTCGAGATCCGGACCGTCCACCGGAGAAGTACACCTCCCGCTTCTACCTGAAGTTCACCTACCTGGAGCAAGCCTTCGACAGGTTGAGTGAGGCTGGTTTCCAAATGGTGGCCTGCAACTCAACTGGAACAGCTGCATTCGTTAACCAGTACAGAGACGACAAGATCTGGAGCAGCTACACGGAGTACATCTTCTTTAGTAAGTGACAGAGCAGCTCTCGCAGACCTGCCTGTGCTGCACTTTAATTTCCTTTTCATGTAGCCGAGTGTTCCCAACCTTGTTCCCAAGGGACATGTCATACGCTTCACAACCCAACCTTCAGCCTCTTCCCCACCAAAAAAAGGAAAGCATGCACTTTATTTGATGTGTGCATGCATGCATTTTATTTTGTGGCTTGTGTAGAACAGGTGTGACTCGTGTACATTTCACTTTCTGCTCACTGTGTGCAGACTAAATCGAAGCATGCATACTTTTAAGTACGCAGCATCCATGGAGAGTCAAATTATTTTAATCTTTAATGAAGAAACAGAGACATTGCAAGACCTTGGAGTGATCAGCATTGAATCATTACACACACACTTTATCAATTTACAAGATTTTAAGAAAGAACATGGACATTTTTTTTCCAATTGGCCGATGTTATTTTTGCTTGCAGCTGGAAAAAGGCTCATCATTTAGTTTAGACTACTTTTTAACTGCTGACAGGCTTGTCTAAAATCGAGTGCACTTGATGCTCTATGGATCTTTCTTTCTTTTCATTCACGGTCTTCTCTTTCGCTATTCATCTGCAATTCCGTTTCTCACCTTTAGCATGTCTCTCAGTCACACTCTTTTTTCTTTTTTGAACACCTAACTACCCACACATGCTCTTTCTCCTGCTAGCTCCTTTTCAATATGTTGCGACTTTGATGCTGTAATTCATTGCAGTACATGTAAATGTGTGTCATAACTGGGACAGCTAGTGCCTCGGGCCTGACGTACTGAATAGAGAAGATAGTAAGGCACACTAGGCAATCCCACGTACCACTTATGTCCAATCATAAAGAAGTCGAACAGATCAAAGCCTCCTCAGCCAATGTAAATCAGAGTTGGATTAAACGATTTCTGCTTAGTTAATTCTTATTGGTTGCCTCGGGTTAGTCATTCTTAAGTTGTACAGACAGGTGCTAATCCACTGCTGGCTGATGCTTTCTCACTGCAGTGACTGCGAGTTCACTTTTTTACTTGGTGTCAACCTAAATGCAGTGCAGCGTGAGGTCTCTGACTGGGCTGATGTGATTGTGGTGGGGCGAACCGCAAGCTGGTTTGATTGATTTGTGATCGATTGGTAGCTGGTTAATGGTGTTTTTTAATCTTTAATCATTAAATTTGTATGCTCTTGAAACTGCTTGAAATATGCAAGCGGGTTTTGTGCATGTGCACGTTTAAGCTCAGATAAGACAAAACTGTGTGGACAGGTAGAGAAGTGTGAAAACATGCTGATAAGGAAAAGAAGGACCGTCTAGAAGGAAGAAAAATCTCACTTTGGTAGACTTAAGCTAGGTAATGGAACTTCAAGAGCTAATCCTACCACTGCATGTTGCAGATAATGAGGCTGTGTGTGTGTGTGTGTGTGTGTGTG
>JAUMHR010000064.1:6182081-6192325 GCA_032361145.1 Enteromius fasciolatus
TTAGAAATGGGTCTGTAATTTGCCAGTTCACTAGGGTCTAGTTGTGGTTTCTTAATAAGAGGCTTAATAACCGCCAGCTTGTATATATGGTTTAGGGACGTGGCCTAAAGATAACGACGAGGTGATAATATTGAGAAGCGGTTCTTCTACTACAGGTAACAATTCTTTCAGTAATTTAGTGGGGACGGGATCTAATAGGCATGTTGAGAAAACAATGTTCTTTATAAAAAAGTGTTTTAGAAATAGTACAAACTGCATTTATCGGGGCTCACTGAAATATGTACAGTACATGCAGAAATAAATACATGTATGTATTATTTAGCAAGTGTGAAATCCAACATCCTCACGGCCATTAGTGTGTTAATGTTCTTCACAACATATGCCGATTACCCACCAGGCCTTTTCACATTATTGGCGTAAATCGCTAATTTGTGTAATGATTGTGGATGTTTGTGGAAACACGAGAGACATACAGACATTCACTATATGGCAGTGTCTAGTTCCCACTTTTATTTATTTTTTACTGAGAAAAAGATTTTAAAAACCTTCCATAGGGTTGTCATAAGCTTATGTAATAAAATAAATAATCATAAAATTGCTTGTATACATACACCTCATTCTACCCTAGCTCTATCCTCTCCTTAATGACCCGGGTCACTGATTTGGAGTGGGTTTTTTGAGTTTTTCTTAGCCAAGTTTGCTTACTTTTCTTGTAAGATCTGGCAACAAGTGCACTTTTAAAATTGTGAGATTTTACAGTGTTACTTTTCCTACATGTCTGCATTTGGGGTATAATATTGATTATTACAAAATAAAAAAGCATATAAAATTTATTGATTATATAATAATTATAATAATAAAGTATATAGTATTTGAGTTGTAAATCTGTAATCATAATCATAATTTTTAAGTTTAATTTAGGTTTACTTAAATTTTTAGATTACTTTAACATAACAGCTAAGTTTCTACATTTTAAAAAGTTTACACAGAAAGGTTAATAACACATTGTTAATGTCTTTTGGCTATATTATTTCAACATTTTTGGATGGATTTTTTTTCATTACACCGTAAGTTTTTTAAGGAAAGAAGGGATGAGTTACAATTATTTGTTATGGTAATATGTCTCAAAAGCTGTCGGTTGAGCTTTACTTATACAGAACCCAGAATATTCTTATAAGATGCTATTTGAGCTATTTTTAGCTCTGAAATAGAGTGTGTATATGTTTTACCATGGTGTGCAGTTGGTTTTACACTGCTGTGGTCAGTGTCCCAAAGGTCAGGGATCAGTGTCCAGCCATTGGTCAGGTGGTCTATTCCCAGAGGGTCTGCTTCAACGATCTGTGTCCTGAAAAGCGACTGATGGAGTCTTTGTTTTTTAGCTACGCCTGCATATCCACATTTAATCACCAATTAGCAGCTCCTCTGCATCACATTAAGAGACCTGCTGAAGCATGCAGATACATCTGGCTCTTGATTCTCTGCAAAAATGTATTATTTGATCATTATGAGCTATTACAGAGATAACAGACAAGAGATTAGATGTAGTTAGTTGTGTTGGTCATTTGTGAAGCTTGCTTTTTATTTCAAAATGAGCTACATTTTCTCTTTTGCAGAGAAAGAAAATAAAATCAATCTCAAAGAACTCTGAAACCTGGACAGCAAAGGACTTCTTAGGGAGGAATTAAGACATTAACTTCAAGACGTGTCTAATTCTGTACACTTTGACATCCTCTGAACATATCTCTCATGTGTAATCACCGCTGAGGCCTTGATATTACACTAAAATATAGTCCGTTACCACTTACAGACCACATCTGGACCCAAGTTCTTTGGTGTTTTGTTTGATGCTGAATTACATAACCGAGAACCCCTCTATCTCAGAATACATGCGTGGCATCCTCTCACGGGTTTCTCTGTGGTTAAGAGGCAACGCAGTAAGGGTTGTGTTGTGATTCGAAACACAGATATACTAAACCAATCTATTTTTGTGGGTTGATTAAACATCATGCCATTTAAAAATGAGCCATGTTTTGATTATGCTTCTGAATTAGGATAGCAGTCTATTTTAGGAAGACTTGTACTCGCAATCCCAAAGTGAATTAAGAGCTTTAAATAAAAGCAGCAAAATTATTCCATTTTTAAGATAGCTTATGTACAAGGTATCACGTCATGCATTCTTCAATTCAAGATAACAGATGAAGAAAATTAATTAGGACCGTTCCGTTTATTTAGGCCTAAAAAGATTTATTTTACCCCCACTTTTTGTGTGGTGCGTTTTATGCTTGGTCCATTGCAAGATGCAAACAGTAAGCTCTGTTAAAATCATCTGTGATGCCAGCTACGTAGAATGTTACAAATTGCTCACTAACGAGGTTACATTTCATTTAGGATGCTATCGGTGTAGCCAGCTCACTAGATATTAAAAGATATTTAGCTAGATATTTAGGTTATTTAGCTTTCTTTAGTTAATTCGTTTCTGCTTAAAATTATAGTTTTCCCAAAAAATATCCAAAGGTTGACAGACGCTACTGACTATGGAAGCCAGTGGCTACCAGTAATAGTTTGGTTACATAATGATAACATTTTTATTTGTGTGTAAACTGTACATAATATAAATTTGTGAATTTACTTTACATGAATATTACATTAACTTAAGCCAAATTGCATAAGAAAATAAGTGAAGGATAGGTTTAAGTGGGGCCATTTTTTTCTTGTTGTATGCTTCAACTTTATTTGATTTAAAAAGCAGGTCCTGATGCTGTTTTTTGCTTTTTTAAGGACGTCTGGATATTTTTGCAGTGTACGCATAGCCAAACTAATGAAAAGAGAACAAGCAATGGATATTTGGTGATTTATTGCAAACGCTAACACAAAGGAGCTAAGCATTTCATCAATTCAGTCTGTGGGACTTTGACATAGGCCTCTAGAGGTTTCTATTGTTTTATCAGCTAATTTTCTTTATCTATCCACCAGGACCAGCCTGCAAGTCAGCATCCCCTAAACTGGAGCGTGAGGAGCCCAAGTCTGAGAAACACCTGGATAAGGCCAGCGAGAGCGGAGCCTCACTGAACGAGCTCTCCACATCCAGCTCCGAGACCCACTCAGAGGCCACGACCCCCCAGGATGGAGGTCCCATCCTGGTGTCACGCGGTGAGGTCGTGGGGGGCTCGCTGGCCCCGTGTGGTGCCCTTCACTCTGTATCTCGACCTCCGAGCACTCTTACTCTGGGACGACCGCCCAAGAAAGGCTCCTCGGTGCAGTGGATGGAGCTGCCAGATAAGAGGAGGAACAGCGAGCTGTTCCAGTCCCTCACCAGCGGAGTCGGTCCACGGGAAGGTGTGGGAAGTGGTCTGACCCGGAGGAAGACTCTGGAGAGGCCCAGCGCCGAGGAGGAAATGAAACAGTGTATCCGAGATTTCCGAAAGATCAAGATCCCTCCAGCGTTCCCAGAGCGCAAACGGCAGTGGCAGTCAGAACTGCTTCAGAAATACGGCCTTTAAAGGAAACTCAGGACAGGCGACTGGTTTAAACTATCCAACTGATTCACAATCTCGCACAATAGATCGCCCAACAGACCTTAAAGACCTTGATTCCCACCGAGAAACCAAACAATTGAGTATCACAAAAGAGAAAGAAGGAACATGTTCCACTTAGCTCCAGTTTTGTATAGATTGACAGCACCATTCATAACCTTGAACTAGATTTTAAAAACCTACCAAAAAGTGGTGATAAATGAAAAGCCATTCCATCTAGAGTCATCGAAATACACCTTTCCATTGTCCAGAAGGTCTACAAACAGGGCTCATAGTATAAACTACTGAACTGAAAGACTTGGCTATCTTTGATGATATAGCCAAAGTGGGAAATAAATTCTTGTTGTGTCCAAAAGAGAGATGTCACTGTGCATTAACTAGTTGTTCAGTTCTATACAAATGACACAGATTTTAATGTAAATGCGGTTGTCTCTACCTACATTTGTTTTAAGGATAAATTTAGTTGTTGATAAAATGGTCTGTCTTTTGTATACATAAATTAGGGCTACCAAACTATTTCAAATGGTAATCAAATTACCATGATTAATTAATCAAATTGCAATTAATCACAGGATTTGTTTCAGCCAATCAGTATGTGTTCAATTAGTCTGTCCTAGACTGACATGTGTGCCATTTCTTCATTTTTTTCAAGTTCCAAACAAGTGTCTTTGGGTGCTGCATTATTTCCTATGTCATATCTGTTCTTTACAGCATGTGTGCACATTCAAAACTGTTGTATGTGTCTTAAGACACTTTCATGAACATCCTGAACACAAAAAATTCCTTGTGAGCGACTCTTTAGTCGCTCTGTGCTGCTTGCTCTAAATTAGGTGTGGTGAATAAATGTTCATTTGTTGGAATGAATTACACTTTGTGGATGTTAAATTGACAGCCCTAATATATATATATAACTTTATACAATATAATTATATGAAGAATATAGCTGTATATTTGCTGAGAATTTGCTGAGGTGTGATGAATGAGTTAGCACATGATCTAAAATCTTAACTGAAATATGAGTTTGTTGAAATTTTATATTAGCTCTGTATAATGAGCACAGAAATATAATATAATGAATAAATTGTCTTCTCATTCCATTCCTTTAATTGACCCAATTATTGCATTTATATGATGGACTGCTATGAACGGGAGCACTGTTTCTTGTCTGCGTGAGGTTTCTCTGACCGTTTTGTAAATATTTGTTTTTATGTCCATTTTCGTGCACACACTTTTCTTTATGTATTTTTCTATATAGTCATTTGTGAAGGAGTTCTTGATTTTGAATCACAAAAAAAGATGGATTGCTACAAATTGCTATTCATAAAAAATCATGAAGAAGGCTGGGAGTTGACCTCCGATGATGCATGCCCTCGTTGGTTCCTTTTATAGTTTTTCTCAGTGCAAAACCTTAATGTTAAACCAATAACATTATTTATTTTTAAATGAAAATAGCCAAGGCGTTAACCCAATAGCTTAATCCACGTGCTGAAAATGCTTCCAAGATATTGTTTATGGCAGAGCATCATTCCAGACTCGGGGAATGATCTTTCCATCTGCCGTAGGCTGCGTATCAAATGTCAGTGAGCATTCACAGTGCATTTCCATCTCTATAAAGACTTGTATTTGAGAGATAGTAGATGATTGCCGTCTAATTGATGTGTACTGTGTTCTGTGCACGTTTAAAGCACAACATTCTGTTAATGCCGGTTTGAGACATGATGTGGTCTCAATCCAGGACACAGGTTTGAAAAGCACAAGGCACAGTTGACTCTTATCCTAGAATTATAATGTTTAATGGGTTTAAATCAGGACGTAGTGTTAGTCTACTGTGAAACCTGAATGCTCCAAAATTTGTGAAGACATTCGTTGTTATATCTGTTGATTTGCCTGTAATAAAGGTGTCATGTTATGATGGGCGATTTAATGTGCATTTTCCTTATTTCATCTAGAGTGATATATATATATGTTTAATCTCTTGGTAATTTATGAAAATATTCACTTTATTTTATTTTTTGTGCATGTTCTATTTATTATAGCAACCAGCAGTTTGAACCAGCTAGAAACCAGCTGCCAGCTTGCGAAACACCTTAAGCTGGTTTCAGCTGTATTTTCCAGCAGGAACTGCTTCAACAAAACCTTCCTGGCATTTCACCCGTCTCAGATAGCTGGTAAGTCCTCGAGTGGATAATTATGCTGAGAATAAGCAGCCAGTTTTATTATTCATATAAGGGGAGACTTCATTTAGGCTGAGTCTTAACTTTGTCATCTGAGGCTTTTCTCTTCAGCTCGGCCTAATCATTTCAGACATCTGAAATGATGCTTGTCATGGAGGCGCTGATACTTTTAGCCGTGTAATCAGTCAGGCAGGTCTCACATAGTTTATTCAAACCTGTCAAAATGACGTCTGCCTTATATTTAGGATACAGTATGCAATCAGTGGTTTAAAGGGAGTCATCGTCCTTGTCATTCCTGAAGCTCTTTCCTGAAAGTGTTTCTGCAGTTTAGTTTGAGTTCCTGTCAAAGAAAACAGCTACATGTTATCTGTAGATAAATGATGTGATGGTTTTACAAGTTGACCAGCTAGCAGATGGCATAACTACACCATCCAGACCCAAAATGCTTCTTTTCTTTATTGACATCCATAGTTACTAACAAAATATTATAAAGGAAGATTAGTCGTGCCAATGAAGAAAATAAGCTATGCCTCAAAAAAAAAAAACCTTGAGAAATATATCTTAAAATATTTGGAAATTAAATAACAAATGATTACTGGCTTTCAGAGAACTAAAACCTTTTGACATTTGTGTGCTAATGGAGAAAGCTCTGTCTAAATTTTGTTACAAATGTAAATTAAAAAGACTGGCAACTATTATTTGTGTGAAGTCTGGCATTTTAAAGTGAAAGATGGAGAAACAATTCTTGGAAAGGCTGAGCACTTCTGCTTCCATTAAGTACGAGTCAGGGAGAGCATGAATAAAATGTTCAGTAGGCCTATGGGAATTAACGCCGTGACACACATCAGTATATATTCCATTTCCTCAATATCCGCCGCATACGAGCGCGCAACACCAATCTAAATGCAAACACACGGCGTTTAAAATGCTGCCGCTCGGTTCTCTCAGATCAAATATGGTGATATGTTCTACAAGAACGCCTCGAGAAGTAACAGTTTGCCTGCTAAGCCCTCTCTCGCGGTCCTCTTTCCACACAAAAGCAAAGCACTTACATTTACAAATGCACAACACGTCATTGAAAGGATGGAGCATTTAAATATATTTGAATAGAAAACAAAAGACGAAAAATTAGCGCCGTTTTACCCCCCTAGACATCTCCATGGCAACTTCGGAGTAAGTGGCTCCCCTCACCTGTTTTCGAAAGCCGGTGTCCGAGAGCGATCTCGGGAGGACGCATACATTACGCCGCCTCACGGTAAAATGCTCGTATCAGCGCTGCCGCCTGTCACGCGCGGCTACCGTAAAGAGAGAAAATGACAACCGCAATTACTAGGCACTCAAAAATCCATCACGGCATGTAGCGAAAAGACCGGCGAAATTTCCACATGAAAAATGTCACACGGCCTTTTACGCTGTTCACTATGTGCGAAGCAACCTCTCGTGACTGCTCCACTTGACGCTGTAATGTATGAAAAGTGGCATATGTGAATTACATCTAATCCTATAGTATGGATGTGCAAAAGTAGCCTACATATTTTCAAAATAGCATGGACTATTTTTTTAAGGTGACCAGTGACATGAAGATGTTGAGAAAAAGTTAAGCTGAATGCAGAGCGAACTGTTGGAGACAACGCGATCAGTTTACTCTTGTGAGTGTCAGCAAGACGAATTTAACCCTTGTTACGTTAGTAGTTTTAAAACGGCCTTCCACCATTTTGGAGAGTACCACAGCGCATGCGTATGCTTTTCTCTAGGCGTAAACAACCGCATTTTTTATTAACATTTTGCATGTAGCAATTTACATTTGACGTTTGAAAAAATAGTGCTAGTTGTAACAGGATGTAAACAAGGCTGATTGTCAAATAGGTTAAAGCGTGCATGTGTCATGCATTGTGGTACTCTCTAAGTCAGGGGGAAAGAGTGGTTCAGTAAACTGTTTTTTTTTTATTGGCGCAGAAAAAAAGTATTCTCCTGGCGTTACAAAACTGAAGTTGAGCCACTGATTTCAAATCGAGTGCTTTATCATATTTTTTACTACTTCTGGGATTACTTCAGTTGTATTGCTGTATATGGAGGGTCAGATGGCTGTTCTTTTTCATCAAAAATATCTTCATTTGTTTTCCGAAGATGAACGAAGGTCTTGGAACAACATGAGGGTAAGTAATTTATGACAGAATTTTAATTTTGGAGTTAACCAATTTTTCAAATTATTGTATTAAAGTATTACAATTATGTTTAAAAATATTTTATATGAATATATATATATATATATTAGCCAACATTGGATCAAAAAAAGTTTAAATGTTAAATAGTGTATGTATGTGTATATATATATATATATATATACATGTCACTAAATTGTCACATGATTATTATATTAAATTATTGCAATAATAATTCATTAGTTTTATATTCAATTGTAATATATTATCAAAATAATCGTGACCTTATTTTTATAATAAATCATGTGTTGCATATATATATATATATATATAATTATAATACATTTTATACATTTTATTATTAATTTTTTAATATAAATGTGTATATTTTATTTATTTTATGTCTTTATTATTATTATTATTATAAATTCAATCTGTATTTGCACTCATTTGTCACAGACAAAGAGCTGCTTTGATTAATCTTTGATATAATGCTGGTTCAACTTATAAACCCTTGTTGTGTGTAAAGGGATGTGATGTTCTGGGGCAGCCAGAGCTAGGCTCTTGAGATTCTTTCTTGTGTTTAAAAACACAGCACAACAGGTTATAATATAAAAACACATGTAAACATTGGATCATTTATTGACTATTTATTTAACTTGATACAGCAAACAAGCTCTAAAATCACTGCAGCCAATGCTGCAATGGGGAAGACTTTAAAGTTTATTTCTAGGGGAATTTAAACAGCTAAAGCACAGCATGCTGTCAACCTACCAATTAAAGCTAAAACTCTGAAAAGAAAAGAAAAATCCAGTCAACCATCATTCATGCCTCATCAGTATCCTTTACAACTGTCCATGAATGCTTTTCAAGAACCAATCTCATTTGCATGAATATTTTATCTATTTCGTCAAGGATCATTCGAACCACCTTGAGCACCTGCCACGTTTGAACAATGTACAGAAACATCACGAAGACAAGTGTTTGTGTGTGTGTCCCCGTGAGAAATGATTGTTCTGCGCCGTGTTTTTTAATTGCGGTATTTATTATGCTCAAGGACAGAGATGTCACTCTTCTGCTGTTTAACATGGAGTCTGGGAATACGGCGCTCTAATGAGAGCTTTACAATCAAGAAATTAATTGGCAGATTTTAGGCTTGCAGCACGCTCACACATAGTCTGGGGTTCATCTCAGTCTTGGGCCTTCGTCGCATGGGATGGGAATAGCTTGAAGGCGATTGTCAGCTGTGTTCAGTGCAAGAGATGTTACTGATAGAGCTATGATTGGAATGACAATGGAGATGCTGTAGAATCATCAATAGCTTCCTTGCCGTCTGATTGGCTGCCGTTCTCTCTCTAGGAACGGTGTAGAGATGCAACAGCGGGAAGACACATCTGTCCTCAAAGTAAATGCAGGATTTTAGGCGCTCTCCGATTGCAGCTGTGGGCTAATGCTTCAAAAGTACACGTGTATGCACCTGCTAGAGGTAAATCCTTCAATTGGACTTGCTGATTGGTGCATTTCTGTCCCACATTTGCATATGGTAATATGTAGCACATATGCTTTGTCCTGTAGATCCTTAACCAAACAGACCTTTCTATTACAGCCTGTTTGAAATACACAGCCTCTGAAAAGCGGTATTTCCACAGCCTAATATCCCAGATTGCTTTGGATGGGTTTGTGGCTGTTGCTTTGCTGACAGAATATTAGATTAAATAATAATAAAACTCTAACTCTAGCCTATTCATTCCAGTCTGATGTTTACTTTGGAATTTATAAAAAGCTCACAAGTTGTGAATCACTTGATCTGGAGGTGAAAACACTGTAAATGTGTCCTCTAACAGACTGTAAATCTTCTAAGGGGGAGTTTTGAAGTCAAAACAGCTCCGCAGTTTTACGAATTCTGCATCAGTAAGCAATAAAAGGCAGGGAGAAAAAAAAACACGCGTCTTGCTGAATTGATACCCTCCTGCTCAACGAAACTTTAATCAAGAGCTTTTAGGTGCAAGAGTCAGCGCTGTTATCCTGAAATGATGTTTGTTTCATAGGGCCTGTTTATATGGAAATCCAAATGAGAGTTTTGTGGCTTGTCTCTTTGAGGTCGTTTATATTCCGGTGTACTCCTAAAAGTTGACACTATATTTATGTCTTTGAAGACAAGCATTTGCATTTATACTATACTAGTCAAAAGTTTGGAATCCTTCCCCCTAGTTTCACAGACGAGGCTTAAACTAGTCCCAGACTAAACTGCATGTTTGAGCCGTCTCAGATGAAAGTATCTTAAAACATGTCAGTGTCATTGTTCTGTGTTAAGATGCACACCTGTAAAATTTTCTTATGAGGCATTTTTGTAAAAGTTGCTTAAATATCTTAAT
>JAUMHR010000064.1:6207939-6227157 GCA_032361145.1 Enteromius fasciolatus
TTGATGCTTATATTTCTGATAATTTGATTATAGTTCAGTTTGCAAACGCTGCATTAAACTTTTTCACAAAATTAGATCTGAGTCTAAAACAAAACTTTACTGCAAAAAAAGACTGTATTTTACCACATAAGTTGTGACAGTTGCAGACTGTAACAATATGTTGAGAAAGCAATGTTAAAAAAAAATAGATCCTCTGCAGTCAGCAGCCTGGCTGTTCTTGCTTTGCAAAGACAACTAGAAGCTTTCTGCCATCTATAACTGTATTTTCTCTCTCTCTTCTTTTTTGTTCTATCTCTCCTGAGTCTCATTGATCAATGCGCAAACAAAGCAATTTCTCACCATCCATCATTTTACAGTCAATAACAGCAGAACACAAGGCAGCGAAATGGAAAATGGTGTCTCAAACTCACTCCTGCTGCATGGCCCGATGCATACTCTAATAACTCAGTCAATCATTAACTCTTCATAAAAATAACACGCACTGACACGCATGCACATACACATATCACTGGTTGGCATTGGAGCAGTACTCAACTATTACACACATTTGTTCTTTAAATAACATGAGATGCCCACTCTTGTGCACCGATGTCCTGTCACTCTGCTTCCAGAGCTTCTGCATTGTACTGTATTTCATTCAGTTCTGTCATGGCCTCTGGGAAAGCTTGAATCTTTGTTTCTGTTGAATTTCTTTTGTTTAAAAAATCACATACTGTTACTGGAAATATAAAAAAAAATACTCTTTTCTTTTACTAGTGTAGCTACTGGTGAAGATAAGTAAATGAAAAAAGAAGGTGTGACATAATAACACTAACTTCAGCCACACGTTTTTAAAGGGATCATATAAAGGCCACAAGATAATACAGTATGATCCTTAGGATCTTAATGGAAAGTTTGTTATATAGATTGTTTTAAAATTTCTCAAAGATAGTGTAAAAAAACGCTAATTTTAGAAATCACTCTGTTCTGTGTACTTCCCCTTTAAATCTTCATGAGCTCCGCTGACCCCGCCCCTCTTTTCCGAGGCGCTCTTGGAGGATCTTTTTTAGCCGTATTCATAGTGAAACTTGCTAATTAACACATTATTAGCAAAGGCGATTTGCAAAGATTCATTAAAATACTTTACTCGCTGCTTCTGTAGGTGAGGCTGGATCATGAATGATTCGCGCGAACATGAACACATTTCAGTTGAGGGGGGCGTTTCCCTTCAGAACCAAGCGTAACGTTAATCCTCTGCGTCTTCAGTCACTCAGATGTCGGGAGTAAATGACTACTGCTGTGTTCATTAATACATCCATCAACAAAACACCTCAATCTCTTAGGAGTCCTGCTTGTCTCTGCGTCTCGGTCTGATGATGGCTCACTCAGGGCGGGTCTGAGGTAACACACCAGTTCAGTCTGTGTGACACGCTGCTGTCAATCAACTATTGTGGGAGTGGCCTCTGTCAGTGTGACGCCACACTGCCAGAAAGGGCAACTTATTTTTCTTTTAATTTAATAAAAATACTTATGGATCTTTATCATTGTAGAGTGGTTGTGTACACACACTCCCAACACACATTTCAGTCCAAAGTGATGAAAAAGCTGAAGTTGATCCACTAATATTACATGGACTGTTTTACCGGTGTTTTTACTACGTTTCTGGGTCTGGGATTATTTCAGTTGTATTGCTGTCTATGGAGGGTCAGATATTCTGATTGCATCAAAAATATCGTAATTTGCGTTCTGAAGATAAACGAAGGTCTTCTGGGTTTGAAACGACATGAGTGGGAGTAATTAATAATAGAATTTTCATTTTGGGGAGAACTAGCCCTTTAACATGTTCACAAATGAGAACGTAGTTCTTAGTTTCCATTTCTTTCTGAACTTCTCTTGTTAGGGCTAACGTTTCTTTTCAGCCTTTCATCTTGAAAGCAGAGAGATACGGACACAGCTTCATTTCCTATACGGGCACGCTGCCATTCCTGCTCTGGCCTGACTCCAGCGCAAGAGAGAGCGAGTAAGGGATGACACTGCTGAGTGTTCAAGGGCACTAGCAGAGATGCACTTCTTTCACCTATATATATATAGATACCTCAGCTCAGCTAAAAAAAAAAGATATAATAAAGGTTCACGACTTTAGCTTTGTTCTAAAACCTAGTGATCTGCCTTGCTACCTGCTGACATCACAGGCTGCTGCATGATAAATGTTTTGGAACTTTTTTCAAATATAATACTTTTTTATAATTATTATTTTCAGTATTTAATGAATTTTAAGTATATTACGTCAGAATGTCTCTTAACTATGACTGTTAATAGTTTAACAGTAACAGTAAGTTTTCGTATTATATACAGAGAAAAACTGTAAAACATCTAATTTCATGTAATTTTACAGTAAAATGCTGTTTTTAGAAGTAAATAGAACAAATCAATGTATTATTTACAGTCAAAAACACAACTGATATTTCCCTGTGTGACGCTCCACATTTGAAAGTATTTTGCTTAAATAATCACGTTTTTAATAGGTTGCTATAAGTTATGTACATTTAGGTTTTATGTTATCTTATGTTGTTTAATGAATGTTTGTTGAATTATTTAAGTGATGTGTTACTATTATGGTGTTTTGTGTTTACATAAATGGCTCGGTGTACTTTTAGTATATTGTGGAGAAGCTACTCGTGAACCGAGTTTAATACGCAGTGTGCGTTTGTTGAATTAACTGGTTTACATTAAGATTTTCTTGTAAATTACAGTTGTATACTGTAAAATATACAGGTTTTTCTGTATTTTTTACCACAGCTTTTCACAGTGTACGTTGTCTGCTTGTTGCACTGCATTATGGGAGTAGAAAAGGCAGCGGCATAATCAAGTTTTGTAGCTTTGTAGAACAGCCTTCACATTTAAAGCACTTCTAAATGCTTTAAGCAACAGTTCACCCAAGAATAAAAATTTGTTTGAGAATCAAAACCTATACAAGAAACAAGAACATCAATTAAGTATTTTAACTGTAAACTATTGCTTTAATCTATAATAATAATAAAAATGGACTACTTTGGCTTGTAAATGGTGCTTGATTTTTTTTATCTTTTTTTTTGGACTCTCATTCTGACGGCACCCATTCACTAAATCACTTTTGATGGAAAAACAACTTGGATGGCCTGAGGGTGAATAGCTTGTAGCTGTTTTCCTTACCTTGAAGTCAGTATAATTTAGTGACAATAGGCCCACATCAAATTTTACACCGTAAGCAAACACGGAATCAATTAACGGCACGGTTTGCATGTTTCACCTTGTTCTTTTGAGGTGTTGTGCCTGTGAGCGACATGCCAGCAGAGGCTTTTCCATTCATCCTGGGCTCTGAAAGAGTAAATAAAAATGCAAGCGGGCCTTTTGCTGTCTGTCGTCTCCGTAATCTCTGCTCCCCAAACTCTCTGCCCTTTAACATTTTTACAGTGCTTAGAGGAGCTGCACACTGAGTGTGAAAATGTTAAGCATCGATTGGTGAGGGGACTACAAAGGACCCGGCAGCTGGGATAGGAGGATGCTTGAAAACCCTTCCTAATGAAGCTGGCATTTGCAGTCTACAGCAGGACGCATGGGCCGCCCGGCCGGCGTTTGTCATCCTGTTTAGAGCCCCCTCAAGCTTTTTGGATGGGAAAAATGTGTGACAAATGCAGAGTGTAACCGTTTAGCATAGATGGAGATAAATTGTCTCTGATAAGTTATTAGCAGTGCTTCCTGAATAAATAGTCACTATTGATGCAGAATGAAAATAAGACACAGATTCAGTTTTCAGACATTTTAATTGTTTAAAAAACTTTAATATTTCTATATTTAAGATGAATTTCCTAAACACAGAAATAAATAAATTTAACTTTATTTATTTTATTTTTTTTGAATACCCCTTAAATGTTTAAATATGTTGCTGAGACGACAAACACAGGTAGATATACTCGTGAAAATCTAACTTTGAGACAGTAGAGTGATTGAGAAAGATGAATATGAGCATGCTCAGATTGCTATAATTACACGCTCTTAAGTTGATTGTGACCTGTGATTACGGGAACGGAGCGAGTGCCATCTTGTCTGATTTGGGGGCCATTTCATGGCCATTAAGGAGCATTCAGCTAATTAGCAGGATGTGTCTGCACTTGCCTGGAGAATCAGCTGTTATTTACGTCAGATTGGGACATGAGTGGGTCCACCCGTGTCTGACTCGGCACGTCATGCAGTTTCTTTTAGTTTCATAAACCGCTAGACAAAAAAAGTTCCAGTTCTCAAGCTTAAGTGATTGCACTCTCGAACATGTCTACTGCTCTTTTTCCACCTGTAAATATTTCAGGGTGATTACAGGTGTTTTAAAAACAGCTGTCATACAGTTAGACTGAGGCAGAACTTTTGACAACTTGCTGGATAATGTGTTTTGTGGTGCTGTCATATGCTGCCATTTTTATTTGTCAAAAATGCCTCGGAGGGGAAAAAGTTTCTGCAACTTTTCTGCAAATATATTGCAGTTTTTGTATAATATATAGTTTCATATGAGCAATTCATTCTTTAAAAATCCATGATTATATCTTGTTTTTATGTTTCTCCTCAGAGAAACTGATTTTTGCTCAACTTTCCTGACAGACCTCTGATCTGAGCTTAATATATGATATACACATGAACCACAAAACCAGTCATAGGGGTACAAAAAAAGACACATCATCTAAAAGCTGAATACATATGTTTATGATACAGTATGTTATGATAGGATGATTATAGGAAATTATATTCAGACGAAATACAACTGATCTGGGTTCTGAGGGTGTAAAAAAATCTAAATACTGAGAAAATCACCTTTAAAGTTGACCAAATTAACTTCTTAGCCATGCATATTACTAATCAAAAATTAAGTTTTGATATGTTTACAGCAGGAAATTTACTAAATATCTTCATGGACCGTGATCTTGACTTAATGTCCTAATGATTTTTGGCATGAAAGAAAAAGAATTACAATTAAAAAAGCTCCAATGGCAACTGTCCACAATTGCAAATTTAAAAACATCATTTGAAATGATTATTTATTTGTAATATTAACTTCAAATATGATGCATTATATTGATGAATAATTGTAAATTAATAGTTTATCGTACCATGTTATGCATTGCTTCATGAGTAACAAATGCAGTCTCTATTGTTCTTTCCCTTTGGAAACGCATTGTAATATTGTGATTTAACTCTGTTCTTGTAATTCTTTATTGTCAATATTTTTATATCACTCTGAAGAAAAATACTTCTGGAACCCAGACCAGGCGCTCAGTGCTGCAGTCTTTTTGAAGATAAAACTCAGTGTGACAGACTCTCTAATATGTTTCTTATGGGTAGGTAATGTCTGCTTTTCCACTTCCATTCAAATGAAAACATTGTACTGCAGATAGTTATGCTGACACAATGAGCTGACTATGGTTAATCTGATTAGGAGAACCAATTTTCCACACTTCAATGCTGTTCCTGAAAAAAAAATCATAAAAGAGGGAACTCAATTATGTACATTTTAATATTCCATGCCGTAATTAATTAAAATAGAAAGAGAGACTGGGGAAAGAGAGAGAGAACAAATAATTAGAGATGAATCTACAGTCATTCTGTTTCTGTTCACAGATGATATTTTTGCATAATAATAAATATAACTTTTCTGCCATATTATTACAGTGAACATTAATATTACTTCATACTAATATTTACTTTTGTCAGCAAGAGAGTAAAAAAATCATTACCAAGCAGAACTTCTCTTAGAATTGATATTCTTGCAGTTTTCTGTTGAATGAATGGCAGAGATTTGATCTTCTAAAATACAAAAGTAAGATGATGAAATATTCCGAGACACACAGACGTATCAGATATGAGGCATTCGTGCTCACTTTAACAGATTCATAAGTGATAGCAGGTCTTTTTGAAGCTGTGGTCACTCTGACATCATTAATAGAAAAGGTTTCTATAGGTCACAGATGAGAAAGGTCAAAAATGCATTCAGAATAGCAGCATGAATATTAAGCCACATCTGGTTAAAGGAATAGTTAACCCTCCCTTCAGAAAATAAATAACAAAATTGCTTCAAAATGCAATCCAAGATGATGATTAATTTGTTTTTCATTAGAACAGACATCACTTGATAAACAACGGTTCTTCTGCAGTGAATGGGTGTTGTCAGAATTAGAGACCAAACGGTTTATAAAAACATATAAACCACAAATAATCCCGAGAAAAATATAAATCTTCTACAGTATCTTTAATATTTCATATTAAGTCTTGTCTGAATCAGGAGAGAAATCACAGATCAAGCACCGTTTGTAGCTAAAACAGTTCTAAACAGATATTTATGTGGATTTTTAGACCAGTATTGCCCGAATCTAATTGTTAGAAATAAGCCAAAAGTTTACATTTTTTAAAAATCTCAGCTTTTCACTTCACACGATGTTAATTGATGGACGTGTGGATTACTTGTGGATTATTGTAGTGTTTTTAACAGCAGTTACTGACGGCACCCATTCACAGCAAATGATCCGTTAATACAATGCTATATTTCTCCAAATCTGTTCTGAGGAAAAAACAAACCCATCTATATCTTGAATTTATCTTCAACTATAACTTGCTTATGAAAGAAGAAATTCTGATTTCTCCTGTGCTTCCTGACAGCATGAGAACAAAGCCTGGATTCTACATGTATGTATGCATGCACACCCTTTCTCCTGACCACTTTCCATCAGGCACCTTCACAGAACACAAATATACCCTTATATCTGAACAGAAACGCTCACACACAGTCTTATCTCCTTCTAGACAGACCTCCTTGTATCCTAGTGGATTGTGCAGGACCTCCGCTGCCAAGGATTAGATCTTTTAAGAGCGTTGCGTTCTGATGCAGTTCCCATCTTAGGTTTGCCATCCTCTGGGACGCGGGAACACTTTCACGCTGCGCTCACAGTTGGGCTACTGGGAGGTTAAAATGTTAAAAGAGCATCTGCTGGTGAGGAGAATCTTTGGCATTAAGCCCATGGGACCGCTGTGAAGATGGACGGCAGATAAAGATGGATCAATCTAATCTCACCTGTTATGTCGCACTTCTTCTTCTGGAAATGGATCCTTGGACCAATTGTGCTTGACCGTTTTCTGAGACGTTTGTAGAGGTTCACGTTCTTTTAAAAATGTCCTTTTTGATCCTGCAGGAAATTAATGGTTATGATGGGATGCCCCACAAGATAATCTTGTCCAATTGCGAAGGAGTGCAGCTGAACGATTTAATTACTTGCCAGTGCTTATCATCACAGTCCATCTCTTATCACTTCTTTGTTCATTTCAGCTACCTCATTTAATGTATTGGAGTATCTTGTATAAATTGGAACTCCAATTATTCGGACCAATTGGGTGATTACTTAAAAGAAATGAGAGGTTTTATTAGAAGATGTGGTGAGTACAAACTAAATTTAGACTTGAATGATTGTAAAGCTCATATTGTTCCTCAGCACAGACCAGGTTGGTCAAAATTGGTTGGCTGATTAAGTGCTGTAAGACAGGACAAACGATAATACGATCCATCAACCGCACTAAAAGGTTCTGGAACTCGTTAGCTAATATATGGTATGTTTACTACTACTGTATTATAATTCAATTACTTATGGTAGTTAATTAATTAATGTAATTATTGAAGGTAGTTAGAAATTTGACAAAGAAAACCATTAAAATTTATATCCAGCTGATATTATGGGTGAGACATTTATTTAATAGATTCAACAAACTGATTCGTTCAGAACCAAACATCCCTGCCTCCCAGTGTGCGTACTAGCCACCCCAAATATTATTGAAAATGACTAATATCACATAGAGTATAGGATGGATAGTGTGCACATTGGGCCGCAGATCATGTTAATCGTTCTGATGTCACTGAATCATTTAAGCAACTGATTCGTTAAGCAAAACTGATTCGTTTAGGACACCTACTGTGAAGAGGAGACACAAGACTTGATCCTGCTCTGTTCCTGAGTTTTTGTCGCCGATTGAGCAAAAAACTGGCTATAGTGTCTAAAATGTAAGTTTCTTAAGCTTCATATTCATCAAACCATTGAATAATTACAAATCAATGCCTAATTAACAATTATGCTGTTGTTTACATTTGTATGATATTGTTTTAGTCTACTGTTGAAATGGATTTTGAAAAAAACTGACACTGAGACACTGAGCAATACAAGTGAACTAATAATACAATAATAGAAAAATACAGTCTGTAGTTTTATGTTTTTCTGGAGTGAAATGGAAATTTCACTCCAAAAAGGGGCGGTTTTCTGGATAGGGATTAGATTAAGCCAGGACTAGACCTTTGGTAAATTAGATTTAACTTTGTTAAATTTATTTAAGTAGTTTTTACAAGCATGCCTTACAGAAAAGCAAGTTTAGACAGCTGTAACATTATTTTAGTCTTGGACTAGTCTTAAACCCTGTTCAGGAAACTGCCCTGAAATGTATTAGATGGTAAGCTTCCTTAAAATCAATTTATAAAATACAAATAAAATATATAGCTCTTGATTGCACATTAAGTGGCTTTGGATGAAAGCATCTGTTAAATGCATAAACGTAAATGCGTCTGAATTAACTGCGTTTGAATTAAATTAGTATTAGTTCAGTTTTCAATGGCCTAGAGTAGAGCATATACACCATACACATCTAGCTGCTATTTAAGGGGACTAAAATGAAGACCGTCTCCTGTGATGGTTACAAATTATGATTGATCAACCTCAAAGCCCTCCATTTTCTAACCTATTGAGTTTGATTTGCATCGCCCAGCTTTCATTCACAGCTGTGACCCATGTGGAAATGAGGGGATCAGCGATTAGCCAAGCGTCCAAGGGATGTGTCCAGCAGGCACCACAGAGAGGATGCTAGCGGCGAGCTTTCTGGGTTTGTCCAATGCATTGCCATTCATCACCTCTCATTACAGGGCCCAGCGACTGGTGACCCAGCGATTCAGTGCCACAGATACAGAACTCTTCATCCACCTCCATCTGTTCCAGTCCATTAGCTTGGGAGATGGGCCTGAGCCTGCGGTAAATGCTTTCCAGAACATTCTAATCCCACTCGTCTCTGTGTCTCTCTCTTCACAACGCACCAGCTACACCACAGACAACGATTCCATCCCCATGACAACAGCGACAACATCCCCACTTCCCGGTTCCAGATTCGGGTCTGTTGGCACATACCGTCACGAATGGGGTGTTTAAAAAGATGTGAAAACTGTAACTAGAAAGCTGTGCGCAAAATAGCACTAATTCGTAATTATTCTATAAAGGACCATGGCACGATATGTGACACTGTAGCTAAGTGGGGTTTTCTGAGGGGAGCATTGCTATTTCTGTTGCTTATGCTTATGTTTGGTCTAAGTATTACAATTTGGCAGATAATTCATCCTGCACCATTTTTGCAACAGACCTAAAAAGGTATAAGCGATAATAATTTTCTTTTTATAATTTATAGCGCTGTCAAATGCATTCAAAATAAAAGGTTTGTTTACATAATATGTGTATACTTTGCATATTTTAAATACAGACACGTGCATGTGTATATTTAATCAAAATACGTAAAATATATTTATATCTATTATACATTTCTTTATATAATAATATAATATATTTCTAAATCAAAATAATTGTACACAGCACAACACATAGGCCTATGTTATTTTGGATGTGATTAATCATTTGAAAGCACTTAGAATTTAACTATATATATATATATATATGTATAATCTATTAATAATTTAAAACTAATATATTTTCACTTTGATGTTTTTTTTAAATATAACAATAACATAAAACGTTGTGCAAATATTTATGCATCATCTAATAATATAAGAACACTATATTATTATTTTTTAAATTCATTTTTTAATATAGAAATGACAAGTTATATGCTGTAATGAATGTATGAAATATTTTTTAAGTATACCAATATAACACAAATAAATATAGTACTACA
Source organism: Enteromius fasciolatus (assembly GCA_032361145.1). NCBI lineage: Eukaryota > Metazoa > Chordata > Actinopteri > Cypriniformes > Cyprinidae > Enteromius > Enteromius fasciolatus. Next base: position 6,217,927 of record JAUMHR010000064.1, read on the forward strand.
AAAAGTAGTTGTGACGTTACAGCTTAAATAAATGATGCTGTATTGTAAAGAGAATAATTTATATTAGATTATACTATTTAAAATAAACAATATTAAGGTTTTTGATAAGGTCTTGTTTTATATTGGCTCTATCCTCAGTCGCCTCTGCAAGGATACTTTTTGTCGTCTTCTGAGGAACATGCTGATGATTCATCTCCCCTCATGTAAGGCAAAACTCCTCAAATACATTCACACGCTTTTATCTATGAACCGAGAGCAGGTTTGGCATTTTCAATAGGCTGTGGCCGTTAATGACACCATTAAGACAGCAAATCTGCTCAGCCCACACTAATTTATTCATGAGCACACCAGGAACTCATCCTTTGAAATGTGCAATTGACCTTTCCACTGGCTTTTAGTACTAAAACAGCCATTGTTCGACCACAGTCAGGCTTATTACATGTTTTAACACATTGGTAAGTGTTCATTCATTATGTGACCCCTCGCCGGGACCATGACTAGCTGAGGAAGGGAGTGGAGAAGAATCTGTATTGTCTGACTGCAGGCTTACAGATGAACTTTTTGAACAATGAGCAGATGAACAAAGCAGCATCTGCCCTAATGATGTTTTTAGATTGTGTTTGTGAGCAGAATACTTCCACTCAGCCGCCTTCTCTCTTCCTGTTTAATCAGGGAGCCAATTGAGGTGTGCACTTCCCTTTTTAATCTGTCTTCTACCCCAGATAACTCATCTGACTCTCTGCAGACCTTGTGTAGTTTTAGTAGCACTAAGAGCACATGGTCCCAGCCGGGTAAATGCATGTCGGCTTCTGTTTTAATAGTGTATTGATCATTTAGAGGCAACTTCCCTTTTTTTTTTTTATCTAGGCACTGTTTTAAATTGCTCTTCCAAAAGTAATTAGAAAATAAGGAAAAATGTGGTATGTTAATTTATAACATAACTTTAGATTGCATTTAGGTAGTGTGTAATGGTGCATGGATTTGTGTAAGATTAGTATTTGTTTATATCACTAAATAACAGTGAATGCTTCATTTTATGCAGTTTATTCTGGTCACTGTAAGTGTGCACGATGTAGTGTTGTTTTAATATAAAAAAAACCTTTCTAAATGCATGTTCCTGGTCTTGTGTTGTTCCGATGTTAAATAAACTGTGTGCCATTGCTGGTTTTTAAAGGAATAGTTCGCTGAAAACGAAACATTTGCTGAAAACATACCCTCAGGCTATCCACGATGCAGATTAGTTTCAGCATTACATCACTTGCTCACTAATGGATCCTCTGTAGTGAATGGGTGCCGTCAGAACAAGAGTCTAAACAGCTGATAAAAACTAATCCACACAACTCCAGTCCATTCATTAACGTCTTGTGAAGTGAAAAGCTGTTTATAAGAAACTATTCTACCACAATTTAAAATGTCTATTCGAAATATACTAATGCTTTCTACAATGAAAGTCCATCCCTGTTATTTTCTCACATCGGATTTATGCTTGTATTTCTTTGCATACTGAGACTGTGCGTAGTTGTTTTGATTCAGGGAAAGAGATTATTTTAAATTCTTTGATTGGAGGAAGCATTATTTTGATTAGCATTATTGTTATTTTTAAACAAACTCATCTCGGATGGGCGAGTCGATTTTAAGAAAATATTGGGGTGATTTATTGCTTTTATCAAAAATGTCCTTACTTGCTCTTAAATGACTTTCCTTTTTGTTTGACAACTGAACAGCATGGGTGGAGAAAACAGTCCAACGTCTTTTAGGCACTCCAGCCACCTGTCTGCTACGAGCAGTGACCGCCACACGGAGGTACGCATAGTGATCAGAGTTGCAGTTGTGTGTACGATATTTTGAATTTTGGAATTGCTCATAAATTAGGAAGACAAAATGCAGTGTCCTGAAGCTCAGTGCTTAAAGACAACATGAAATCAAGTGGCATTATTTTAATGCACATTCTTGATCTCATTGTTCATGATTCACTGGTGCATGATATTCCAAATAGAAAAACTGTAATCTCTGTAATCTGTTTTCAAAACACAATAACAATATAATAACTCGCTCTTCCTTTGAAAATACATATAACTAAAATACATACATAATAATAATAATTTATAATAAATAAATACATACCATAGAGTTCATCAATATTTTAACATTTTCAAATGTATACTATTAACAGTATATGTACAATGCATCTGCATATGTTTGTATATCTCATCTATCACAGATCTGATGGTGACACACGCTGTTGTGAAGGGTGGATTTCTTGAACAGCTACACCACAGTGTAGTTATATAATCAATATTATATAATTTAAGCAAAAACATTTTCTATTATAATGAATTTTTATCCATTCAGTCAAAATTTCACCATATCAGACAGTGTAATCAAGCAACAAATGTCGTATTAGAAATTATTCAGAATTCTATTTGAGTGATGAGAGCAAAAGGGATTAGCATGTGCTAATGAGCGTTTGATGAGCCAAACAGGAAGAATTCAGGCCAAATTATTTGTGCTTGGCATTGGACACAGGTGCCGAGCGCTAAAACTCATGCATATCTTTCTAAAACGAGTACCAGCGGCCAGTTAGGCCATCAGAGCTCCTAAAGAGAGCAGAAGAGACAGACTCAGAGGACCCTATTAAATAATAAGTGGTACATCAGTACAGTACATGCTGCAAAATAATATCAGTATCTCCTCTTCAAGGTTGTAGGGCTACTTTGAAGGAGTCCAAATCACTCACTCGCTCAGACTGCAACATCAGCTCGTCTATAGGACGACTTCTGAAGGATCAGATGAGAGACAGTCCTTCAGGGTTTGAATGAAGAGAGAGAGAGAGAGAGAGAGCAATCTGCCCCACCGCTGGTATCAAATGACCTTCACTGCGCAAACATATCCATCTGTTGTGTCTGCACAGACGATGACAGACATCCAAATAGTGCCTTATAATTAAGTAAAAATGAAGCAGACATCAAACGTTTAACGATCCATCTCCATTAATGTCTGTGCAGGCATTTACTGAGTTTTACTAGCAAAAGCTCCTGAAGGACAGACATCTTTGAGCATTAATAATGTACGTTATTGTTTTTTTTAAAACAAGATAATGCACACAATATGTTTTGTTTATAATGATATATTTGCAAATGATGAATACAGTAATTATTTCTCATTTCAGCTGGCGCTCATAACAGACTCTTTTTGAATAAAAGCGTCTGACAGATGATTTCTGTAAACAGACATTCAAACTGAATTACTATTTCTCAGTTCAGCAGAGCTGTCTGTCAAAGCAGAATACAAAGTGCATTGTCTTGGCAAGCTTGAAAAGTCTTTTTTGCTTTCGCTAATTAGACCAACAATATTTTTGCGGTGTGCGTTTGCTGATTGAGGTATTTTGATGTTGATAAAAACACCAAAGAACAAGAACAACTGGTAGTAATTGCCAGGAAAATGAAAGCCACGCTCGTCTAAAAGGTTTCGCTGTCATTAGCCGGACATGATGGACGCTCCGGTCAGAGTTGGCAGGGCATTTTATGAAACATGACATATGACCTTTAAACAGGAGTGTGTGTTAATCAGAGGCTGAATGAATGCATGTAAACTCATTAACAACATTTGGCCTTAGCTACATGTCTGATCCCCAAGCTTTTTCTCATATCCATAGGGGGGATGTGAAAACATTAGAAGAATAAATTAGTATAATTAATACAAATGCGGAAGAGTAGATTTTAATGTAGATTAAAGCAAAGCACACGCGTGCAGAACTCTGCACGATTCTAGAGTGGTTGCTAGGGTGTTTTTCTGTTGCTAAGATTTTCTGAGTGTTCATGGTGAGCGGTTGCAATGAGTGTTTGCTCATGAAGTTAAAAGAGCCCACCCATGTCTCAGTGTTATTCTGGTCTTGGGTCAGTTTAAGTCGATGACTCAGGGGGTCTCAGCCAACTTCCAGGGGGGCCTCAGATGACTGTTTTAATGAAAATTACTGCATAATTTACTCACCCCCAAGCCATCCTAGGTATGTATTGCTTTCTTCTTTCAGATGAACACAGTAAGATCGATGGGTTTTTGTAACAAAAATATTTCTAGTTTTCAAATTATAGCCTAAAAAAATGACATCTGGGGTTTTTTCCGCAAGGGCGCCAAGTTCCAGCTTCTTGGCTGATTTCTGACTCGACGTATGATGCAACTTACCAAGCTTGAAAGAGCCAACATAACATTTTAAAATACTCTTAACTGTGTTTGTCTAAAAGAAGAAAGCCATATGCACCTAGGATGGCTTGGGGGTGAGTAAAATATGCCGTAATTTTCATTTTTGGGTGAACTGTTCCTTTAATAAATGACTTTTTAAACAAAGCGATTTCAAGCCAAGAAGAGACTGTTTTTACTTTGCTGTAAATGAACTTGGTTCTTGTGAGACTAGCATATTCTGCTGTTATCTGCTGTAACACCACACTCTCATGAACATGCATGCCACATTTAGCAGAAGCTAGCAATTACAGTTTAAAAATATGGACATTTTTCTTACACAAATGCATCGATTCAGTTCAGAAGCCCTTTAAAAACACACCACACTGTAATAAAATAAACCGTTGAGAAAATGTACAAATAATAAGGCAACTCTATGCAGTAAAGGTTTTGAGTTTTTTAGTTCTGATCAGTAAAGATACTTTGTTGAGCAAATGCAAGTTTGTTTGTGCTGACTGTAATATTTTGATAACAGAAAAATTCTAACAACTGCCATTGATGTCAATTTTTTTTTTCTGTTTCTTGAAAGAATTAGAAAAAGTCACCACATTATCAAATTTATGTTTGTTCATGAGTTCGCACTTCCTTATGATAATAAATGAATAAGCATGTCCGGGGGGGGGGGGAGGGGGGTGGTCCGGGAGATCGGCGGGCTCTGAGCCCTAGTAGTTTGAACCCTAGCGAGGGCTGAGCTCGGCGTCCGGCTCAAACCCTGCGTGTCCCTCGGTTCGGGAAAGTGCGAAACGAGGCGGAGAAGGGGCAGAGGAGGGATGCGTAACGAGAAAAGGAAGGTAAGGAAGTGAGCTTATTTAAGGAGGAGGCTTATGAATTGGATTGGATGGAATGGATTGATTGAATAATGCCGTTCTGGCCATGGCTAATCAAGCATGCGTGCTCCTCCCAAAATTTGCTTATCAATATCACTTTGTGAATGACAAACCTTTGTTGATAAGTTAGTCTAATAAGTAGACAGCATTCTTTTTGCCTGTTAAACAGCTTATCCAGACACACTAACTTCAAGAACGGTGACAATGTTAAAAAGATTAGATTTTTACATCACAGTAACAAATAACTTATGTAAACTTGAAAATGTGCAGTTGTGTTTTTTACAGTGCAGAGCACTTTTTATGATGGATATATGCGCTTTATTTGGCTTCAAAATCTCTGGAATATTTAGGACAGTTTTTAAAATATAATTGGATGTTTAAAAATACTGATTGTATTTGCCTGAAAAAGCAAGTCATAAACAGCTAGGATGGATTGAGGGTTTAGGAGAGTAAATCACATGGTAATTTATATTTTTGGGTGAATTATCCCTTTACGAAATCAACACCTTGGTGACTTGGGAGATCATTTTAAGTGCATTTTTAGACCTGGATGATTCAAGTAAACTCTTAGAATTGCAACATATGTAATTACATCAAGCTAACCGCGTTACGGTATACGGTATAATTTGAGATATGGATCCCAAACAACACATACACTTTCATTGTATTGACAAAAAACCTTTTTTTAAAACTGTATTCTTTTGTCTTCCACAGAAAGACGTCTTACACAACAGTATACGGAACAACACGATGGTGGGTAAATAGTAAATTTTCAGTTCTGTGTGAATTATCACTTTAATATAATAAGTGAATCCTGCTACTATTAGATCATAATTACAGGGTGCCAGATTTGTTCTTCTGCATCTGATCAGATACAGAAGAAAGAATCTGGCAACATGTAATTTAGTAGGTAAAACTACAAGTTGAGTTTCCATACCTGAAATGTTCTACCTCATGCTTTGGATGAGACTTTTTTTGGTTTTAATGTAGACTGAGCTGCTTGGCTGAACACTGATCCAGAATGATTGACAGCAGTGTTAGCACTGCCCAAATGTCATTTACATTTATTCATTCCCATTATGCATGCCTGTCACTATGCATCAGGCTACAATCAATGCTGTGCGCGTGTGTGTGTTAGTTTGAGAGTGAGATTATTTTGTGCAAGTATGCATGCATGCATTTGTGTGTGAGTGTGTGCATGCATAGACACTACTTTATCGTCGCACAAAAGAGCAACAAATGACTATATCATTCAGTGGGAATGACCCAAGACTCGGTATGATGTCATCCACCTGCAGGTGGGCGGCATTGCATCGTTCTTGAGGGCTGTATTCACGTCTTCTCCTATTATTGTCATTAATCCAGCAATGTGCACCAAGCCAAGCTTGCAAAGGCAGAAAACGTGTGTGTGTGTCTTTGTCTGAACGTGTGAGTCAGAGCATGCGAGTGTATAGAGACCATTCGAGCCGGCAGATGGCCACCCGGAAGGGCTTCATCTCTGGCCTCATTGGCTGCTCACATCACAGGCATGCTGGGATATAAACACACCTGAGCCAAGTTTCTCTCCCCCTGACTGCAGTGAGAGCAATTGCTGTTCTGCAAACCACGTTTTTGTGTCAGTATTAGTATTTCTAATGCGTGCGCTTTGTTGAATAACAACAAATAAAGCCAGTAATCCAGTTAGATTTTTTTTTGTCTGAGGTTCACGTACGTAATAAGCTCTAATCACAGATCAGTAGGATAAATAAAAAACCTAGAAATACCCAGGCATATGGTGTTTGCCCCATGTTTATTAGACTGGATCTGCTAGCCTATGATTCTCCTGGAGTTTACAGCACCTTGTTTTTCCTCCCAGACTTATTGTTGAGTATGGAAAGCCTGGTGACACCTGGTCTGGGTGTTTGCTTGCTGGGGCAGAAATAATCAGCATGTTGTCAAGCTGAAGCAGGACTCAGCAGAAAGATCAACATCTTTGGTGTCAGACGAGCGGCGAGACGCATGCTGTTTCCTTTAATTTCCTTTTGTCTAGGGATCTTCTCGGTCTGAACACTCCCCTAAAAAAGGATAAATTAACCATATTTAATATTCTAATATTTATGTTTGAACTCTTTTGCTCTTTTGATAAATGTAATAAAAAAAACGTTAAATATACATTTAATAAATGTATGTTTTTTAGCACATTAATTCTGATTGGATGCTGCTAAAATAATTAATGTGCAATTAATTTGTAGTCTCATACAGTAAATGCATTTATTTGACAATTATTACACAGTGTATCTCAGAAATACATAAATTAATTAGTGCACTACTGCAAGTCTTATAGAATTGATAATGCTGCATTAATTTAATCAAAAATACAGCACAATAAAGTGATGTTATGAAATAACATTACAATGGTTATTATATTTTTATATGTTATTCCTGTAATGCAAAGCGGAATGGTTTAGAGCGTCATTACTTCAGTCTTCAGTGTGAAATTATCCTTTAGAAATCATTATAATATGCTGATTTGCAAAAACCTTATTAACAGTTGTGTTGCTTAATATTTTAGTGCAAAAGAATTTATTCTTTAATAGACAAAAAAGTTCAAAAGAATTCTGATGTAGCATTTGAAATCTTTTTACTGTCACTTTTGATCAATTTAACGCAGGAAAGTTCTCTGAAAACAAATATCTAAGCTTCAGGTTTCCATTTAATTCATTATGACTTAAATGCCCTGGTAAACCTGTTCTGTGTGAATGAAATTTATTCTAGTATGTAGTAGTAAATATGATTTTAATTGCACGTTTAAAGTGTCCTGCTAATGGTGTGAGTTTTGAGGCGGGACTATTTGTTTGGCTTACAGTACCAATGGCAAACGTGTATAAGTGTTGAAATCATTATTTTTGCAAATCCATTTGGAGCCACTAATGGCAGAAACACAAAACTCACTTCATCTTTACAGAAGACTCCTGTTGAAAGCCTTTTGGTAACGAGAGCAATTGAAGGTTTTGAAAGCCCAGGTAAGGTCGTATGTAAATGACCTGGCAAGAAATTGCCACCTTGATTCAAAATGATCAGAAATGGCAAAATTACCTCCTTAGGCCCCAAACATATTCTATGCAAGTGCATGAGCGCAAATGCTTCTAGCTATGCAAGCTCAATTTCATGCACCATTGAGTTCTGAAATGTGTCAAAACGCAGTTTATAATGCAACACAAGTACACAGCATTGCCTCAAAGGGTGCTGCTGTGGCGTTTAGCATTTGCGTAAACCGTTTTGCTTTCAAGAACAGACATAAAGCACTACTAATACTTTGACCATGTATTCACGTCTATGTATGCTTGAGTGCTTCCTTGGGTACTTGGATTATGAAACGCAGTGCATTCAGAACAGTAATTGAGCAGATAAAATGACTAAATAACAATGTTTTTGCAGTGATTCGAACTCCAGTTTTTGCCTAGTGTCACAATAGCGCAGCTGTCAGACAAGGGCTGGTTAATATAGAGCAAGGACAGGAGAAGGAGGGATGGGTAGAGAGAGATTATGAGGCGTGGTAAAGAGAGTAGAGGTCACTGATGGCTTTATTACTGTAGTGTAATAAGAAATCATCCGGATGGAAAGAGGACACCTGCCATGGTCTCATATAAAACCTTCACACATGCTCCAAAAATACAATAGCAGGTTTAGTCCATCTAGATCCAATATAATGTTGCTTGAAGAGATTATGTACTTTTTCATTTAAAGAGCAGTGAAATTGGAGTTTTGTGGCTTTTGGGTGTTGGCTTTGAGTTTGTATTGTCTGCTGCTGAAAATTGGCTAAATTCGTTGCCATGAAATAAAAGTTCACTGTATATTTTTTCCAAATGTCTGTTATAGATATTACTGTGAATAATTTTTCCGCAACTATTTTCATAACTAGATTCTTCGATCAGTGTACTTCACTTTATCTGCATACAATATTTTTTTAGCTCAACATCAACATCTCACAGTCGACATCAATGCAAAGTACCAAGGCTTTTTCCATAAATCACATTCACTTGAATATGCCTACATATATACAAAGGAAAAAAGGTCTGTTGCTACTTTTGTTTCTTCTATTTAAGAATATTTTAATTACATTTATCTTAATTTTTCTCGCAGAAAGACGACAAAATAGAGCATTGCATTTGTCATGCCCTGTGTTTAT
>JAUMHR010000064.1:6269467-6280579 GCA_032361145.1 Enteromius fasciolatus
TGTTTTTATCTTTCAAGTTGTTAATAATTATCTGTATTTCTTTATTAATATTTTGCAGACTCAGCCGTTGTTCGAGCTTCGTTGTTCTAATAATGTAGTTCACGTGCACACCTGTGCTGACTCGTGCGCTGCTCTGGTTAACATGCTGCAGTACCTGGTTTCCCAGGGCGATCTTCACCCTCCCCCTCGCCACACATCTCCCACAGAGATTGCCGGACAGAAACTTCTTGTATGATATATTTACAGCTACAGTATAACTTCTTTCTCCCAGTTGTATTCAGCTCTAAAATCTTTCTTTTAGCTGTCAGAAAGTCCTGCCTCCCTTCCGCCCTGCCCTCCAGCAGAGACTGCAGAGATTAACCAGTATGACCTCACAGATGCCTTGATTGACACAGAGAGAATCCTACAGGAAGAGACCCAGGATTCTGGTGAGACTTAGACATGTGCCTTATATATTTAAACTACGTCCTAACTACAAAATGTGTAGCATAATAGAGTTGTTTCGTGACTAATCTTTTATGTAAGGCATAATATACTGCCAGCAGTTCGTTATCACAGATTAAAGCCTGACAGGCTTATCGGCAGCCCGAAGCGAAGCTGGACATTATCCCGCTTCTTGCCCCAAAAGTAAATAATAAAACAATAAATAAATAATATAATACAATATTAAAAAATATTTTAACCGAGGAGTCAGTCGTGTCATCTTCTATCTAGTCTCGCCTAGCCAGACCTTCAGACTTACGACTGAAGGTCTGGAATTCATAGCAGCGTTCCTTGGCCAAGGCCCGCCCACAAATCCACTGCTTTAACATTAATTTTAACATGTACAGAAAAACTATCGTATTTGAAATAGAAAACATTTGTAACATTATTAATACATTTACTGTCACTTTTTAATGCATCCTTGCTGAATAAAAGTAGAACCAAAAAGTCACCAGACTTGAGTGTTACAGATTAATAGTCATTTACTTATGTGTATTTATAAAGCAGGTTCACCCTCCATTCGCCGAGCCTCACCTGCCTCAGTCTATCTGTTCCCGGGAGAAGCCACCAAGCTCCGCCCCTCTGTTCTAGAAGGGGAGGAGTCTGATATTGATGGACTGGTCACCACAGCTATGGAAGCTCAAGCAGATATGATGTCAGAAGAAGAGTCGGAGGGTTCCACTGACAATGACGACTTCTGCATCCTGGAGGCTCCTGGGATGGGCATCCCAGTATGTACCCCCAGTTTTCATAATCTTCTCCAGCTTTTAGTTAATGCACTTTTTGCAAAAAATAATTTGATAAAATACATTCGTTTTATTTATAACTTTTAAAAAAAGTATATATATATATTTTTTTTATAATGGCGTTTCTCACTCTCTGACAGCCTAAAGACGGTGAGCCTGTGGTGACGGTGCTCTCGCAGGGCCCTATAAAGGTGCGGGATGGTTACTACTCTCGTCCTCGGGGAAGTTCAGACCTGCTGCGTGCCCCCACCCGCTTCCCAGTGCCTCAGAACAGAGTGGTGCTTCGAGAGGTGTCTGTCATCTGGCACCTGTACGGTGGCAAAGACCTCGGTGGCAAACCCTGCTCGGCCCACACACCACACAGCCATAAGTGAGTACAGAAGACCTGAGATTGATACAATGTTGCATTCTCTTTATGGTTCAGCTAACCTAAGTTCTAAAACAAGCGCTTCAAACAAGTGTGTGAAAATGCCTTCATGTTGAAATCACATGCTATAAAATGTTTGTGCGTCACAGAGTTCGCTCAGCTGCTCCCGGAGCCCGTGGTTCTCCCTCTCGTTCCGCAGGGCCCTCACGGCCCCAGAACTCCTGGCGGTGGGTTGGAGGAAGTGGGCGGCAGCACACACTGCTCATGGAGATACAGCTGACAAAGGTATCATGTACTGCAATTAGTGATTTGAAGATTTCGAATGTGTAGTTCTATAGCCCTTTTTCTCTCTCTTCAGGTCAGTTTCCAGCATGAGACGTATCCAGTGGTGGCGCCCTCTGCTGCAGGACTAGATGCAGATGGACCCGGCCTCGTAGAACAGCCTATTTCCCGCCAAGTGTTTATCGTCCAGGAACTGGAGGTGCGAGACCGCCTGGCTTCCTCTCAGATCAACAAGTTCCTGTACCTGTACACCAGTGAGAGCATGCCGCGCAGAGCACACTCCAACATGGTGAGATAGAGGGCAGGATACAAAGTGAACTAGTTTGTGTTTGTGTTCTTACCCGGCTGTATTGTTGTTGTAGTTGACGGTGAAGGCGCTGCAGGTGATGCCTGAATCAGGTCTGGCCGGACCAGAGTGCTGTCTGAGAGTCAGTCTGTTACCACTGCGACTCAATATCGACCAGGTACATATTTATCCAATGACCTTTTTTTTTTTTTTTTTTCAAAAAATGTTTCATATCAAGCTCCCTACAAGTCACAGTTGTTTTCTTTTCCTAGGATGCACTTTTCTTCTTAAAGGACTTTTTTAGTAACATGGCTGCTGGAGTGAATCCCTATCTATCCATCGACCCTGCAGCCGAGGGTAAGTCTGCCCCCAGGGAAAGAATTACGTAATTATTTGTTTATTAATATTTTGCATTTACTTTGTTTTTTTTAATAATTGTATTTATTTATTTTTACATTTTCTCTATCTTGTAAGCCAAGGTTTTTAATGCATTGCTATTTTGCTTGCATTATTATTATTATTAATTTATTTTTATAAATATATTTTTATATAGGTTTTCTAATTTAATGTTAAATACATTTCTGATGTGGCTTCTGTGGTCAAATGAAACAAAAATTACATACATTTAAACGTATATTTTTAATAGTACACATTAATTTAGCCTATTTATTTTAACTGTAATTGTGTATGGGCATTCTCCCAGTGAGGACTGATGTTCCTCAGAAGGCTTCAGAAGACACAGATCCTGGCTCCGGACTGGGACATGATCTGGCTGCTTCTGTAGAAACAACCTATAGTGAGCAGAGTTCGTCTTCCGCTGGCTCCTCGTCCTCCTCTGACCAGCCCATCTACTTCAGGTAGAAGATCTGCCACCCAACCACACGATAATATCCAACAAAACAATTGTGTAAATCAAAATCAATGTCCTTTCCCACTCTTTCTCTTTAAGAGAGTTTCGTTTCACATCTGAAGTTCCCATCTGGCTGGACTATCACGGGAAGCATGTTGTTATTGAGCAGGTTGGTGATCACTTGCATAAAATAATAGTTTGTGTGCTAAGCTTGAACACTGCAACAAAACGTTCTGAATAAGATCATGTTTGGGGGTTTGACTGCTTTTATAGTAACAAGTCATCTCTGGTTTGCTAGGGAACGTTTGCAGGCATCCTGATTGGTCTGGCCCAGCTGAACTGCTCTGAACTAAAGCTGAAGAGGTTGTGCTGTAGACACGGGTAAACACCTCTTCATCTTTAATCTTTCCCTGCTTTAAATCTAGATCCGAAGAGTGATTGGTTTTGTTTCAGGCTGCTGGGTGTTGATAAGGTGATTCAGTATGCTGTGAACGAATGGCTCACAGACATCAGGAAGAACCAACTACCAGGGATTCTGGGAGGTGTTGGTCCCATGCATTCTGTCGTACAACTCTGTGAGTGTGACGTGTCACAGCTCAGGCTACTTAAAGAAACTGGCTGAAATCTGTCTAATAGATATTTGAATTGAAAGTTTAATCTTGAAGATTGCAACGAAGTGTTCTGTTCTCTGCAGTCCATGGTGTGCGTGATTTGTTCTGGATGCCGATAGAGCAGTACCGGAAGGATGGGCGTATTATCCGAGGCCTCCAGAGGGGGGCGGCATCGTTTGGCACCTCTACAGCCTCTGCTGCTCTAGAGCTCAGCAACAGACTAGTGCAGGCAATTCAGGTATATACCGCACACTCATATAACCAAAATATCACTACTAATACTAGTCATTTCTGTTTGTTTGTTTTTTGGTTATCTATACCTTTGTTGCATTGTTACATTTTAATTATATATTTAAAGGTATATATTATTTTATTTGTTTATTAATGTTATTTCTACATTAAAATTATTTCTCATTTGTGTACTTTTCTATTTTGTTACTTTATTATATTGATTTTTATATTTCTTAAAATTTAAGTAAACATTAAATTGTTTTTTTTTATTATTTTAAGTTGCTAGTTTACAATGTTACTAGATATTTTGAATATAGAATTATCATTATTCATTATTATTCTTAATTGTTTTAATAAAACAAATTTTTATATTTATATTATTTTAGATTATATTTTTAGTTTGTTAAATTACAATTTTTACTTTGCAATTATATTTTTTTAGTTAAAGTTTTTATTTTTCTGTCTGTTTTTTTCCAGGCCACTGCGGAGACAGTATATGACATCTTATCTCCGACTCCACCTCTGACACGTTACATCACTGAGGGACGTCCCACTCCCCGCCCCAGACGCACCCCTCAACCAGCTGACCTCAGAGAGGGTGTAGCCAAGGCGTATGACACCGTCAGAGAGGTACATCCCTGTATTATTGACATGTTCATCTCTGTGTCTATTAAGATTAATATAAAGTGTTTCATGGCTAGTCCAGCTCTCTTTATCACTGACGTCCTCATGCCATTTTCACCTTTCTCAGGGAGTGATTGACACCGCTCAGACCCTGTGTGATGTCGCTTCTCGCGGTCACGAGCAGAAAGGTCTTCCTGGAGCAGTGGGTGGGGTTTTGCGCCAGATCCCGCCTACTGTAGTCCGTCCACTTATAGTTGCCTCAGAGGCCACTTCGAACCTACTGGGAGGAATGCGGAACCAAATTAAACCAGACGCGCGGAAAGAGGACTTCTTAAAGTGGCGCACCGAAGAAGGCCAAGAATGAGATTGCCAGGCGTTAATGAAGTGATTTTTGTTAGTATGTATGTGTATGCCAGTTCATCTGTGAGTATCAATGCAAAAAACAAAGGACAAAAAAATGGAAACTGAACCATTTTTGAGTGGCTTCCACATAGTTGCACACATTGTTTCATGCAATGCAAATGTCTCATCTTGTTGTATCGAAACGTATGCAATCATATCAGTCTGTAACTGTTTACCTGTGAGCTCAAGACCAGATGTTTCTTTTCTCTCTCTCTTTCCGAAACCGATCTGATTGAACCGATATTCTCCCTCTCAAGTATTTCACAAACAATGTTGAAGTTTATTGCTCATTTAGGTAAGGCGAAACGCTTATCGAATGCGTTGAGGTGGCCTTACTGTACTTTTCATTTAACACTAGGAAAGTGATTCTTCTTTGTCCTCTCTATCCTGATGTCTTTGTGCCATAATTCTACTTTATTGACATTATAAAGTTCTTGTTTTAAACTCTTTAAGCCTAAAATAATGCATTCGTTATTTGAGTGATGCAGTCTTTGTATGGGAGAGATTCATTTTTCTATTCTTCTTTCAGAATTTAATGAAGGATTATTGTCTTGTCCTTTTTGGGTGAATCTTGCAAAATCTCCAGGTCATATTTAACCAAAAATAAAAGAGAAAAGTAGGTAATTATATTTCTCATAAGCCAATTTTAGGATTTTCTGCACTTTATTTTCTTGACAGTTGCACATATTTGCATCTGTAATGCATTGTCATTAATTAATTTCCGTGATGCAGTATTTTTTTTTTCAAGTCAGTACGACACACACACGCATATATGCCATCACTATAAACAAATACTTTGCTATTTTATTGTTTTCGCATTTTTTTTTACTATCATGGGATTTGTGGATTGGAATGTGGTTCACTAATAAAATAATACACAATGTAAACATTTACTTTTGGGTACAATACAGTTTTTCTTTTGTTTTTGATGTGAAATATGACCCAGGCATGTTCTTGACAGATTCATTTAATCCTCAATCAAACATGCTTGCTTTCGTCTCATTAGTTGCCTTCCTACATGTTTTACATTTTTTATTTTGTGTGTTATAATGGCTAGTGAAATGTAAAAACTGATAATGTTGAGCATTTAATGTCCTTGTACAGGAAGATGGGTTAATGGGTTGGTTGACGAAGGGCTTATGGGTAATGTTACATTCACTTTTTTGTTGATTGCATAACAGTGTAAAGGAAGTGAGTTTTTGGTGTGTCAGTATGTACAGTGTGTTTGAGCGAGTGTGTCAGGATATGCATGTTTGTGTATTGAGGGTTGACTGGCTGGCTATGTGATTCATAGCTATCCGTGCGTTTGTTTCTTCTGTAATTACAACTATATCATACGCTGTAAGAATTATAGTACCAAGACAATGTGTAAACAAATTAATACAAAAAAAGGAATAAAAATGTGCATTTGAAAAAAAAAATCTAATTTTCTGTTGTAAATGTTGCATCCACAAATGCAATAATAGTGCAACTTAATAATTTTATATTGCTTTACAAGAAAAAAAAAATTCTGTATCATCTTAGAAACTTACAGGTTTTTGTCTCATAGCAAACCGTTAATTGTTTTTCCTGATATACACACTATAGA
The DNA here is from genome assembly GCA_032361145.1 of Enteromius fasciolatus. Classification (NCBI taxonomy): domain Eukaryota; kingdom Metazoa; phylum Chordata; class Actinopteri; order Cypriniformes; family Cyprinidae; genus Enteromius; species Enteromius fasciolatus. The sequence continues at coordinate 6,275,938 of JAUMHR010000064.1, forward strand.
CTAAAACCCAATGCTGCACAAGTTTACTTAAATGTAACATTTTCAGGAAAAAAAATAAAGGCATATTTGGCAAACCTTTACCCAGTTTAAGTAGCAGAAATGTCAACTGTGATAGAGGCTGAAGTTATGTCTAACCCATTTTACCCATCAGATATTGTCATTTTAAAAGTTGTGCATGTGTGTGTTTGTGTTTACTTGTGACCCAGCTGCTATTACAAAACAATTGTATTGAATTTTAGTATGGAGTATTTAGTGTTCTATTTTTTTACTGAACTTTCAAATTCACAGAATTTAACAGAAAGTTCTGAACATTTTTCATATTTACACAAGTACAAACTAAAACAAAAGGGCATCACAAGAATATTTTAAATTCATTTAGCAAAGACAGTTCTTTAGGCTTGACGATTTTTGAAAGACTAGCTATAGATTCTAAATAAAGCTTTAAAGGCTGTTAGAAAGTTTTTAAGTTAGAAAAAAAGATCAATAATAAATATTTTCCTTTTAGAAAAGTCCTATTCATTTGAATGAAGTAATTTGAATCATGAATTTAATCGCCAGCTAGCTACTGTAGCTCTGCGCGCGGAACCAAACACACCGCGCTTTGTTTCTCGGGTGTTTGTTTAAGCGGTTGCACACAGCCATCGCTAAAACGCATGTGGTTGTTGTTTATAACGTAACGCTTTTTTTGGGGAAATATATAAACACATATAGTGTCGAAATGAAGCTTTTAACACATAACATGTTAACGTCCCACGTGAAAGGTGTAATTAAAGGATACCCACTAATTATCAAGGTGAGTTTCGCGTACAGTACAGTTTTATTAACAATTAGTATTTATTTTTGAGATAACGTTACCCTTTAATACAGCATACATAAGTCATTATATTTTATCATCGCTCAAAAATAAGTTGAATTAACATGTTAAGTGTTAGAGCTCAAAATATCAACTGCCGAAGATAATATATATTAATATGTAGCTGTAAAATGTGCGTGTGCGCATATATCTGTATATACGTGTGTGTGTGTATTATATATATATATATATATATATATATATACATACAGTTGTCAACATTTGAAGTGGATCATAAAAGTTCATTAAAGTTGTCATAAGACAAGAAAGGGGTATTGTTTTTGTTTTTGGAGAACTCTGGTGAAAGGACTTCAAATGCTGACTACTATATATATATATATATATATATATATAAGCCTATAGACGCACACTATGCTTGATGATAAATCTGACTCTTGTTCTGTCTTGGCTCATGAATGAAGGCAACAGAAGTGAAAGTGAATGCGCTGGAGTTCAGTGCTCAGTTTGTGAGCCGAATGATTCCTAAACTGGAGTGGAGCGCTTTGATCCAGGCAGCAGAATGCGTGAGTGAAAATAATGTATTGAATAAGAGGGGTGAATTCGTACAGCTTTCCAGTGAGGACTGTTTAAAAAGCAGGAGGTTTTTGTCTGTGCATGATACATAACTATTAGCTGATATTTGCATGTCTCCCATTGCATTAAACTGGTGGACTGAGGGATACTCATGAAGTGTTTTTAACAGCTCGGAGAGACTCCAGACCTGCCCAGCGCTCTCATACCAGACTATGAAAATGACGAGGAGTTCCTGCGTAAGGTTCACAGAATTCTTCTGGAGGTGAGACACCTCAGATTACTTATAAAAAACAATAAATACTTTCTATCAGTTTAGTTGTTTCCTATGGACATTTTCTCAAAAGCAGTTGTCTATTACAAATACTTTTTTTGAGTTTGCATGTGCCCCAATAGTAAAAATATTTGAAGATTGATTACATTGGTCAGAATATAGAAAGATGTCAAATTTGAACTTTGTTGCGGTAAATTAGTGCTAATAGCGGTGTTCTCTCATAGGTTGAGGTTATAGAGGGATGTTTACAGTGTCCTGAATCTGGCAGAGAGTTCCCGATCTCCAAAGGTGTTCCCAACATGTTACTCAATGAAGGCGAGTAGAAGATGCTACACGCGTCCCTGAAGAAAAGGATAATGCAGAGAAACCTAAGACCATCACTCACAAGCTCCTCTGATCTATAGTCATGTTCAACTACGGTCTCCAAACATGCGGTTGCATTTGGTTACTATGAGAATTCACTTTCTGTTGTTTCTGTCATTGTATATTGTGCTTTGTAAAATATCGAATAAATTTGTATCGATTAAGTTTATAGGCTTTAGTCAATTCTTTTTCTAAACAACCTGTCTGCTATTACTGGCTGGTGCAACCTTTAAATAATAATGTCAATTGTTTTATAATAACAATACTAATATGTGTGCGCGAGTAAATATTTATTCATTTATTTCAGTTGCTTATGTCTCTTCGGTTACATTATCTTTGTTTTCTGATCTGTCCCTAAATTGAGATTTTATGCGTAAATAATGTTATATATTCATATTATAACAGGTGTCATGTTTTTGTGGATGTAAGTTCAAGTTTTTTGTTTTTCATTACTATTTAGTTTGAAAATTAAGTTTTTATATTAAGTCATTTCCGTTCTTTAACTTAACGGACCTAAAACTTTTTTCAGTTGTCATTTTTTATTTCTAGTTAAGTTTTTTCAGCAATATTTGATTATTTATCAAATGTGTAAATAATCTGTGTGTCTTCATGCATGCTTCTTATTACAAACACACAAATACCTTTCCATTTGATTATGTGGACATTCAGGATTTAATGCTTGTACAGCGATCTGTACAAATAAAGACGTGTTTTCTAATAAAACTGGTCTGTTCTACAGCAATATATCAGAAATTGCGCAGGGAAATAAAATCCAAATGAACCGGAACAGGATCGACTCGAGCAAGAAATCAATAAATGCACGCGCGTATTCCCTTTCGCACGCGCAAATTATGAGATTTTAATGGAAAACATTTATACTCACAAATTTACTTTGAACCCAGCACATTAATGTAATTCATAATTCTGCAGACACCAGTTGAGCACCATTTATTTCAGTGTAAAAACGCACAGTGATCCTTGTGCGTAGGTATGTGTGTGTGTGTGTGTGTTGTGACAAGCTGTAAAAATGCCAAAATTAAGTCTCAAAATCCAAATGAACCGAACAAAGCGTCAAATGAGCGCGTGTGACCTGATTCACAAATGCACAATTTCAAAAGGTGTGTTTGTAATAAGTAGCATGCATTAAATTTATATAGCATGGATAATTGTGCGTGCATCTATTAATCATTCCATAGTCGGTGTGCTTGTCTGAGACTATCTAGGTCAGCTGTAATAGTTTCTTGGAACAAACTCTGCCAAGGACTTATTATCACACAGAAACCTCTGAGAGCGAGATGACGTGGCAGGCCAGCGACTATATTTAGTTTGAGAGAGGTTAAAAGAAAAAAACGGGATAAACTGTTTTCGAGCTCTCTATTTTTGAATATTATATTGCAATACCGCAAAGAACCACCAGAGAGACCCTGCGCCTTTCTTCCGTCCGCGTGATGGCGCTCGAGGCTCCGCATCCACGTCAGATTATTCCACGTTTTCTTCGAGTCAGAACCAGAGATCAAACGCTGAATTCATGTTTTAACACGAAAATAGCCGTTCTGTGGAAATGTTTTTAGCCTTTGAAAAATCCCAGCCCTCTGGTGTCTCTTTCTGGTTCCTAATATCTCATTTCTTCAAGGCTTTTGGTGTCGTATACCTTCTGCCTTCCCTTGAAGTTCAATTACAGCCCTCTTGGCCAAACTATAATAATGTCATAATGGAGAGGTGGAGAGAGCAGCTATAAAGCTGTTTTTGAAAGATTAACGATCATGTAGATGGTGAACTGTAATTAACAATGAGAAGAAAGATAGGGAGTGGAAGTAAAGTAAGAAAGTAAGGAAGGGTGCTCAAAATGAAAGGATGGGAAAGCTTAGATTGAGGCCTTGGATATCTATCATTTCTCTCCAGGAAACAAAATGAAAGGTGAAATTAATATCCAGTAAATCTATTTTAAATGTGTCCAGTGGGGCTTTTTTAAACGGGTCTGTTAAATGCATGAGGGAAATATTGGATTAGAAAAGCACATTGTCTTATTTCCAAGGTAAACAAATTAAGAAACAGTCAGTCAGTAACTGCAGCCTGCTGTGGTGGATATTTGACTGTTTGTAAAGATTTGTGTTAAATATCAGGCTGCTGCTTGGAAACACATTTGCCAAGAAAAGATTCCAAAAAAGTGTCACCATAGTTATGCAATGATGCCATCTGGAAACGTTTGTGAGAAATACTGACATAACATTTCACAAGAAAACGGCTAAAAAGACTTTGTTATGGTGTCTTTTTATGATAACACAACCAAATTATTATATAATGCATAACAAAGCGTCTACTATGTTATTCAAAAGCATTCAAATGTAATTCATAAGCTATAAATAAATTATAAATTTTACTATAAATTCTAAAATATAAAATTGATAATAAAGTTGAAAGCTGATGACGTTGCGCACACCTGAATTGTATTCAAAATATTTAATATTAAAACTTAATGTAGACCTGCACTGTAAAAAAAATTATCTGTAGTTATGCAGCTGGTTTGCCAGTAACTGTAGATTTATATTTATCAAATTTATTGGCAACAGTTTGTTTAAATGAACAGTAAACAAAAAACAAGTCGCTTATCTTTACAGAAT
>JAUMHR010000064.1:6280679-6291775 GCA_032361145.1 Enteromius fasciolatus
ATTAAAAACAGCCTCATGCAAAGCATTCTGGGAACCAGAAATCCACATCAACCTTTTTCTGTTTTCTTCTGATATTGGTTCCCAGAAATGCTTTGCGTGAGGCTGTTATTTTATTTAATTTGTCCTGTAAAGATACAGATTTGTTAATGTTACGTGTTCATTTCTCTTTGAACAAACAGTTGCTAGTAAATAACATACATTTAACTCTACAGTAAGTTACTGGCAAACAGCTGCGAATAATACTGTAATTTCTACAGAAATATTGTACATGCTGTCCTAAATCATTAAATCTAATGTTGCTTATGTTTCTAATAACGTGACGTTTAAAATTCAATATCCGAATATCGTTTTCAATGCTTCTGTTGTCCTTCCTTCTCTCTCTCTCCCTCACTTTCTCCCACACACAGCTGCTGTATGTTTTTTTCTTCCTTTCAAACATCAGAAAACTTTAGGGACTTGTTTTGTCGAAGCAATGTTTTCGGTGGCTCTGAAAGCCAAAGAGGTTTTGTGTTTTTAATTATAGCAGAGTAGTTAAGTTCACACCTTCAAAGGCTTTCTTTTGACGTTTTTGTCGACGGTCTTGTCCCCCCCCCCCTTCCTCTCTCCTTTCAAATGGATTACTCTTCGCAAAAGATGTACTCTGGTAGGCCAAGCCTAGACTAGCATTTTTTCATTCTGTTTATATTAAATCCAGTTCGACTGGAGACAGTCAGTCTTTGTCATGGGATAATTTTATTTTCCTAAAGCAACTTCAAGGGCTTGATTGAACATTTGGATGGCGGGTCTGCATCTTGACACGAGGCTGTAAGAAAAGAATAAAATCTGACCTGATCTCTTATAGCTACCATGGGAAAGGAGCTGGAGAGTCACTTTAAAAGAAAGTACTAGCGGTCCTCGCTAAAGCTCCAAAGACAAACCACAAGAATTCAAAGCAGCACTTGGAGTTTCTCTCTGAATCACTGGATACCAGACGAGCATGAGGAACCGTTCCATTTATTACCTTACCGGTAAATACTTAAAACCCTGGGAAGCATGATGGAAAGGCTGTGTTTATAGATCCCATTAGGATTCATATTACTGCGTTTGTCTGTAATAATGGACTCTTGTATTACGCTTGTCACCAAAACATGCAAAGAAATCTGGCCGATATTTAACATTTGGTTTAGCTTGAGTAGCTCAGACAGGGTGTGAATAACGAAGGGGGTTTGAACCATAAAATAAAACCTCAATTAGTAGCCTGAGGTGGTTACTATAGCATGGGTACGCCGCGCGAACGTCCCCCGCTTTAGTTTAGTGACAAAACATAAACTGCACTTGTTTCTTATCATATTGTATATGTATTAGCCTAATTAGTAGGCTATTCAAGACAGTTGTAACGTTTGCGCATCGAAAAAACTGATATTACTACAAAACTGAATTTAAATTACACTTAAAATTCGAGCGCAACTAATGTCCTCTGCGCAATCTTCTTTTTTCTGGTTGTTTTTTTTTCTCTTAAACCCTAAATAGACTAGAGCTAGAGTACATAAATGACATGTTAGGCGGTGTATGAGGAGGTAAAAGTTCGTATCTGACAGCAGAGCGGCTCATTCACCTGGGGAACACAGCGCCAGCAGCGCAGCCTACGCACTTTGGGTTTGTCCCACCGCTAGAGACGCGCTCAGTGCGCGCCCTCCCCGAGGACATCCAGCGAACCGGGCGTTATAGAGCAGCGCACCCCAGCCTCTCATCTGTCAATCAACCATGTGGTTCATCAATCTAGCTTTGCTCGTTCTCAAGCTGTCTGTGTCAGCGGAGGGATTCTCCACGTGCCAGTCTTACAACTTGGACGACCACAAATCTAAAAGGATCGAGGCGGTGCGCGGACAGATTTTGAGCAAGCTACGCATCCGGAGTCCTCCTGAACCCGAAGCCAGCCCGCCACCGGAGTCGGTACCGGTGGAGGTGATGTTACTTTACAACAGCACGAAGGAGCTGTTGAAGGAGCGCGCGCGCCAGGCCGAAGCCGCGTGCGAGCGGGAGAGCAGCGAGGAGGACTATTACGCCAAAGAGGTGCAGCGGATCAATATGATGCCACTGCGCACAGATACGAGTGAGTGATACGGAGTTTTATCTGATATGGTTGCCCGTTCAAAGAATGCACTGTGATTCTGGTTGTGCAAGTTAATTAAACTTAATTCTAGTGCACAGTTTAGTTTAGATTTTCTTTTCAAGAACATCCCTGTGCTGCATTTCACCCTCGAAATATTAGGAATTATATTTTGCTTAATGAAAAAAGATTATGAACAAATAAGCAAATATTAACCGATGTATTATTTTTATAACCGATAAGCTATATTTTCATTATTTTTTATTCTAACAGAATAATAACAAGATTAATTTTGCCTATTGTATTATTACATTTTTTTTAATAGCCTAGTAGTATTTATTAGACCAGTATTGCCTTTTTGATTGCCGATAACCGATATGCATTATTTTCAGTCTTTGTTTATTTCAGCATTTATTTATTGTTTATTATGTTATTAATTTCTATTCATAGTAGTATTTATTAGACCAGTATTGGCTTTATATGAATGATAATCAATATTCAATAATTACATTTTAATAATTTAATTTTTAATTTCTGCTTTTTAACACAATAATAACAACATGATTATTAGATAACCAGTAAAAAAAATAAAAATAAATAATAATATATATATGAGCAATTATAATCCCATTATAGATCCCAGAAAAATTGTTTTGCAATATAAATTGTCACAAACTTACCTCCGTCTTTGTTTTTAATACATTTATTTATTTTATTTATTTACTTTGAATACCCTTTTTGATGCTTTTACTTTAGAGATATATGTGCCCTAAAACAGAAAAGTGTAAGTTATAATGTATGAATATCAGTATAATATCAAACAGATTACTGATCTGTCTTTCACTGTAATTTATTGTTTTGGTAAAATGGTAAAAAAATAAATATATACATGACAATAATGTCAATTAAAAAAAAAAAAAAAGTCAATAGTAGGTCAAATATGCCTTATTTTCATGATTATAATGCTATAATACAAAGTAGTAGTTTTAGTACCCTAAAAAGTCTGCTTCATACAAAATTATTATTGTTTTTCTTTTGATTTTTGAATGAAATATGACCAGAATATGTTTTTGTGACATTCCCTTACATACATAGTTTATGTAGCCTACAAAAAAGGCATATCAGATTCAAAAAATGTGTTGAAAATATCCCTGAGGGATATATTTGATCTAACAACTATTATATATAGCGCACCTATAATATACAATCTTGTTGCTAATAATAAGGCAGCTTGAGTTCAGTGAGGCCTCTGAGAAGCTGAAAGGGGTTAGTCATTACATCTGTTACTTTGGCACCAAGGCAAGTTTTATTTCCTTGAGGTTGACCCTCTGAAAACCACGCACAGACCACGAAATGTAAATAAGGCCAAAGTGAATCCTGCTTTTGTTCTGCAGACTCAATCAACCAAGTTCCTCAAAGCCCATACTTCAGGAGAGTGGGCTTCGATGTCACCAACGTGGAGCGAAATTCCAGTACTTTGGTCAAAGCAGAATTTCGCATCTTCAGAGCGCCAAACCCACAAGCGCGCACCACAGAGCAGCGTGTGGAAATATACCAGGTGAGAAAATCGCATGTGGTTTTTCCAGACAAAAGGCTTGGGTCATTCCGAAGATGAGCAGCGAAAGGCGGCAGCTGATTCCTCGGGGCTATATTATATATCGCATATTTTTTCATGCTGTTCAGTGCAAAGAAAGAAACAGACCAGCAGATGAATGATTGGTTAAGTCAAATAAACTTGTGGTTTTTTCCCTTCACACCCACAGGTTCTCAAATCTGACGACGTGACAGCACCGGCTCAGAGGTACATCGACTCCAGAACAGTTGAGCCTCGAGCAAAGGGGGCGTGGCTTTCTATCGACGTCACTGAGACTGTGAAGGAGTGGATGGCGTTCAGAGGTCAGTGAGTTCATCCGGGGGTTTGAACATATATTTACTGCTCGATGAAGCAGGAGAGCAAGTCAAATGAGAAGTATTTCCTTCTCTAAGAAAAATAATCTTTTTCTCTTTTAGAGAGAAATCACGGACTCAAGATCAGCGTTCACTGTCCCTGCTGTACGTTCGTCCCTTCCACAAACAACATCGTCCCTAACAAGAGTGAAGAGCTGCAAGCCAGATTTGCAGGTCATTTTCTTGATCAATCTAATCAAATTTTTAATGAAAAGATTTATTTTAAGCAAATGTGGGATATTTTATTAAAAGCTTTTTAAAAGCCTTTTAACAGCCTTATATATATATATATTTATTTTTACTTGTACATAATGCTGCAATAAACGCTAGATTTTTTTTACATGTACAGTGCCCCACAACAGTTACATTTTACAATGTATGAATATAATTTGATGATATAAACTGCCATTTGTTTGTGCTAGATCACACAAGCACATTTGTTTAATAAAGTTAATATTTAATTAAGTTTTAAACTTTAGAAAAAAAGTGCAAGACTCAACTCGACTTTTTAAACAGTTTTAAACAGTTAAGTTTTTGCCAAACATCCTAAAGTAAGATTAAAACAGTAAAAAAAAAATATATGGATATATATATATATATATATATATGTATAAATAAACTTTTTCCCTAGTTGTCAAATGTTAATGAAACATCGTTAATGTCATAGAAAACTCGTCGCATAATTTATTGTCATTGATATTTTGGATCGATTCCTTCCCAGGCATTGATGACGACCTTATAAAGCAGAACAGAAGACCAGGCGTGACTAAAGGACAGATTGAGTTCAGCACAAAAACTCCCCATTTAATACTAACTCTGCTGCCCACCGACCGTCTGGACAGTCCCACCAAGAAAAACCGCAAGAAGAGATCAGCAGCAGACACATCCATATGCTCACGGTACAGAGAGAACGAGTGCTGGGCTGTGTGTGTGTACTGAGAATCAGATATTTTATTATATATAATCTTGACTGTACACTGCATGCCAGCACACATCAGCAAAGTTAGACTGATAAAATGAATGTTATAAGGTATAAAACAGATGCAAAAAGCTCTGAAGGATTTACATACTGTTAATACATACAGTAATAAGCAGAAAAATAAAAAAAAATTAATCCAATATAAGACAAATTCAAATGATAAGACAATGATGTCATCATGCAGCTTAAGTCAGTTCAGTGTTGATGAACTGATGAAGTTCATCAGTTATAAAACAAGTCCACGTGTGCATGTCAAATAGTAGTCTAGGTTATATTACACACCCACAGAACACATGCAGAGACTTGCCCAGGGAGTGTCATGTCTGATATGCAGTCTGCATCTTGTCTGTCCCGGCAGTAAATGCTCTTTAAAATAGTATTTATTATGTGAAGATGTCTGTGCTGAGCAACATAGAAATGGTCACATTCAATTCAGATCTGCTAGAGTCAGAACTGGACAGTAATTATTCAAGGGTTAGTCCACTAAAAATAAAAATTCTGTCATCATTTGCTCACATAATTTACAATGTTTTTCCAAACTAGCATTACTGACATTGAGCAAAAAGGTTGAATTGTATATTATAATCAAACAACAACAGGCTGACAGGCATGCAAGGTCAAAAAACACTTTGTAACTCTTATAATATGCATTTGTTTATATCCTTACTCGCTCAGCGGCTCCCAAACGATTCGCTCAAAGATTCGTTCTTCCAAATCCCTCTTTGAGGTGATTGGTCTCTAAACTAGTGGTTTCCCTGGTAAAGCAGTATACAAAGCATCACTGAGCTCTTAAAAGCCTCTTTATCAGGGGAAACCGCTATTTTAACTCTCCAAAAACGACACCTAGTGGCAGGTAATACATTTTTCATCAGCCCAACGAGTGAGCGGGTAATATGCTACAATTGACTTAAACATTAAACGGCCAGGATTATGTTTTAAAAATGATTCGTTTCAATGACTTTTGAGAGTGTTCATTACTTGGCAGTCAATGGGACAGTCCCAAGCCTCTCGGTTTTCATCCGAAATATCTTACGTTATAGAGTGTGAATTGCAAATGGAAGACGAACAGGTTTTGTGGGTAAGTGATTAATGACGAGATTTTAATTTTGGGGTGGAGTAACCCTTTAAGAATATACCCCCAGTTTCACAGACAAGGCTTAAGCATTGCAACCAATCATTTCCCCTCCTCCAGGACTGACCAGGGCTGCTGCCTGAGGTCTCTGTATATCGATTTTCGTCGGGACTTGAACTGGAAGTGGATCCACGAGCCAAAAGGGTACAAAGCTAATTTCTGTGCGGGGAACTGTCCTTACCTATGGAGCGCAGACAACCACTACAACATGGTAAATATTGATCCGACCGAGCACGACTGAAGGTTAGATCAGGACTGCCTGCTCAGAGCTTACACCGCCCTGCATCATGTTTGCTGAATGAAATCCAATGCTGGTTTCTTACTAATTCAGGGTTGCCGATTACAAAAATAGTGTCCGTTTTGCTTCAGCACATTGCACTTTCTCACATAATCTGGTATGCGTTTGGTAGCATTTTTGCTGTCAACAATCATTTGTAATATGAATAAGTCTTATACCATAATCGCCAGAGAAACTGCAACAATGACATGACTTCTTTAGTTCTCCAAACCCATTTTCACAAGTACAGTTCTTCTCGAGACTTCTCTTTGTGTTGCATTTAAATGTTATTCTGTATATGCTTACGATGTTTCTCTGTCTGTCTTTCTTTAAGATTCTCCCGCTGTATAATAAAATGAATCCAGAAGCATCGGCATCTCCGTGTTGTGTTCCTCAGGACCTGGAGCCCCTTACCATTGTTTATTTCTTAGGACGAACCCCTCGTGTGGAACAGCTTTCCAACATGGTGGTCCGGTCCTGCAAGTGCCGTTGATGCATTGGAGAGAGAAGACAGAGATCTCAGACGGAAAACAGGTGGATTAGAGGAGAACTAACTAATCTCGATGAAAGGGATACTACACACAAAAACATCGTTTCAAAATTCTATGCATTTCTTTCTTCTGACAAATACCAAATGTTCTGAAGAATATTGGGAACCAAACTGTTGACTTCCATTGTGACAATGAGACATTTCTCATTGGCAATGTCGTCTTTTATGGTCTAAAGAAGAAAGAAACCAATCTTTATGATCTTTATCGTGTGGTATGAGGAATAGATTATAATCATACATCAAGCATCTTCAATACAGGAGTGATAAGCGTCTCCTGCATTGGTAATAGTCTAATAAATAAGCTTTTTTTGACTAATATCTCCTCGCATTTTCAGTATCGCAACAGTGACACAAAAGCAGCAGTACATCTTTTTTAGATTTTGTATGAAGTTTACTGTAGATCGGTTTATATTTTTGCAAGTGTAAATAGTTTTTGGTGATGTTTATATGTGTTTATTTGCTAAGTACAATAAATTTTGATTAGATAATAGTATTTTGTGGCCTTTTTGTTCCATTTATAGAAGTAGATTATTGGCTGTGGCTTATTTTTATATTCAGTATACGGCCCAGCGAGTGGCCTGCTCTCAAGGTTTCCTTTTTTTCTTCAAACGATAACTGTGTGGTCTGCACTCGCTGAAAATGCAGATTTGACTAGTGGACTCAACAGCCAGATGCGGTTCGAGGTTTGAAAATCTCCGACGTAAACAGGATGTGAACAATTTCCAGACACCGACCACTCACGGAACGCCAAATTTAAACCCTTGGGGTTCAGGGTTTGTGGTGACATGGCAGAAAGAACAGTGGGCGAAAAGCGGGCCGACCCACCGAGTCGAAACTGCCTGCAGGACGCGTTTCAAACGCACCATGTGATGGCTTTGATTTGTATAATCTGGCAGTGCCATCCACACCCTATAATGCTGAGCGATATAATTTTGTCTGATCTGTGGGAAGTCGGGAGGAATGTTGACTTGGCCTACATATCGCCTGTTTGTTTTCGTTCTGCCTATAAAGCCTCAACGTGACCTATAGCTGCTGGCATGGCGTTAAAAGTTTGTTTTTTAATGAAAAACGCCGCTTAAATGTTTATCTGTGGCCGCTGAGAATGATCTGTCGGGAATGACAGGGTTTCTGTGTTTGCCTGCCAGAGCTAAAACGAGCAAATTCCTCTGTCTCTTGCTCAGTGAAAACAACTTTTATAACTTGATAGGAAATGGGGGATGCAAAGGGAGAGAGGGAGAGCGTATTGTTACATAACAGTCCTTAAAATGAACCGACAGAAATACTTATTGTCGCTTACGCAACATTGACTCAGCGTCCTCCGCAAAAGGCTGATTGGTGGAGTGCAAATTCGAAACCTCGGGGCACGAAAGAGGACGATCAGCCGTGTGGTTTTGGGAAGAGCAGGCTGGGTGTGAGAGCAGCTTGGTTTTGATGGGGTGTGAATGAGCACAAGTGTCGTGAGAGATGCGTAGCAGTCTAGACTGTGAGCTCAGCCATTGGTTGAATTCTGTAGATCAACATTTTTAGGAGAATTTTAACACTACATTTAATACCTCATTCCTGTAGCTCAAGCCTAAATCCAGTCCAAAAGCCTGCAAAATGCATAAATGTAGGAAAAACAGTTCTAGCTATATAACATAAGATTAGGGTTATTACTGTGCTTTTTCGGTTAAAATGAACATGGTTATGATGTTATACATTAAAAATTAACATACATGCATTAAAACCGTAGAATGTTGTTTTAAATCATAAATATTACATCTTCTCCAAAACTATTATGATTGATCACCATCTAAGGGCAGTTCTCCTTTTTAGTATCATTGCGATTGCAATTTTTAGCAGTGTTTTGAATTGGTTTTTACTTTTATATTTTCTTTTTTATTTTAATTTTACTTAAAGGTCTTTTGTCATTTTTGTCTATATATATACATACACACATTCACGTTCTCTTTTAGTTATTTTAGTACACCAAGTTAAATGAAATGAAAAATGTTGCTTAGGCGAATATTTTATTTCAGTTAATGTTAATTCTAATGTTAATTATATATACCTGCAAAGAATGTTACAAAAGTGAAAGTAAAAAAAAAATGTAATGATTTTTTTTTAGTATAACTATAATAATCCTGCATGAAATTCTGATCGGTCCAGGGAAATAAGACACCAGTATTAAATATTGCTATAAATATGCAAAGTGCAACACAAAATGTCATATAATAGTCTAAAGATGCCAGGATCCTAGATGTGAAGTGACTGGGAATAAATATTTACAATGTCTAATCACGAATAATTTTTTTCAAATGATCTCTTTGGCATTACTGATTGTTTGTATTGAGTCTAGATGGAGAGACAGACAGATATTCAGGCAGTTAATGTCTATAAACAGGAAGATTCTTGGCTATAGCACGGTGTGAGTACTCATAGAAAAGACCTTTATATACACAACAAAATCATAGAAAAGCTTTTATGGAGAGGATGTCAAGCAAATTCTTTATTCAATCTTACCAATGTCCCAATAATTATAAAAACATGCTAAAGATAAACATCCACTGCAGCAGTAACAAAATGGCTTCTAAATGCCTAGAAAAAGCACTTATTTATAGTGTACTTATATATTTAGTAGAGTTCAGAAGGGATGGTGAAATGCTGCTTCACACCTGCATGATATATAAAGCTATAGCTATTATTTTATTTTAATTCGAGCTCAGGGTGACAACTATTGCAAACGTATGCTAGGTTCAGTTTATCAAACATATGCTGTAGTTTTCAGCACAAAATATTTGTGTATCTTATGCTTTCAGAAAAGTTCAAGGACAGCATGCTTGTTGAATGTGCAAAGAAATTCAGCATTTGCCAACGAGAAAAAACTAGAGAAGAACAGAGAAAGCATTTAGAGAAGCTATAACTGATTTGAATTAAAGCATTATGTCATTAAGGGTGTATTTTGTTAAGAGTATTGGGTTCTTGACATCTCACGGCATGAGCAGTGGTTGGTGTTATTCAAACGTTCGACCCATAATGCCCAGAAGCTAATCTTGTGGATGAACGCTTCAGCCAAAAGTGAATCAGGTTTTTAAATGTAAACCATAGCATGGAAACACCAATTAAGTGGTTAAGAAATGACTTGATGTTATCTTAGACATCGTCATAGTTAGTTTTTGACTCATTACTGTGGATGGTGGAAATTTCATTTGTTTTGACTTTTTCAGTCGCTGCTATATAAATGTGGTTTTAGCTAATCAAGAACAGCAATACTGACCCTTCAGAAGTACACATTTTGCTGTTTAAAAGCATTTCTCCTGTTGCGGTGTCGCTTATAGTAATGCGAATCATTCTAGAACGCTCCTCTAGATACAAACCAGCACACCACCGCCCTGCCAAGGTTTTTGTACTCCTTCAATTCAGAATGCAATTCAGTTCAATCCAACTGGAAACGAACAAATCAGAAAAACAGTAATGGAATAAATGATCTGATGTCATGTTCATGCAGTGAAACTGATGAGATGTGAAGTGTTTTTTAGAGGTTACTTGAACATGTCTTGCATCCTGTTTTTACATCATCAAATCCCAGGACAACCAAAGATATTTGAGAACGTAATTAAGAATGGTCTCTGCCAAATATCTAAACGGTATCTGCTTCAACAAGCAACAGCTGTTATTAGTTAGAGTTGCACTGTAATAAGTGGAAAGTATAGAGTGAATATGCTCGAAGACTTTTTTTAAAACATAATACTACTCTTAATATATCTTTGCTTTAGTTTGATGGTACAGTGTTATGAGGAAATATACTATAATCATGGTTTAACTATGCCAACTATATAAAGCTGACTAGAGTTACTATATTAATTATGTTGGTTTTTTTTTTTTTTGTAGAAAACCATAGTTAAAGGGATGTTTTGGACTGCTTGGAGTAAGATGTCAATATTAGGTTAAATCTCTTTAAATTTAAATTTAGGAAGTGTGTGTGAGAGAACCCTACTGGAATTGCTTAGTTTCTTCTAATCCAATATGAATTGCATTTTTGTGGGCCTAAACTTGCTAGTGACTAAAATGTACAGGGTGGGCCATTTATATGGATACACCTTAATAAAATGGCCACCATGGTCACCACCCATCTTGAAAAGT
>JAUMHR010000064.1:6319006-6337635 GCA_032361145.1 Enteromius fasciolatus
TATTCTAAAGTGTTACCAATTTTTTTTTCTGTGCTGGTTGCAAAAGGTTTCCTTGCTTTATTTTATTCAGGCGATGCCTGAAAAACTTATTTCAATTCAGCTTTTCAGCAAAAACCCCAATAGT
Source organism: Enteromius fasciolatus (assembly GCA_032361145.1). Classification (NCBI taxonomy): domain Eukaryota; kingdom Metazoa; phylum Chordata; class Actinopteri; order Cypriniformes; family Cyprinidae; genus Enteromius; species Enteromius fasciolatus. The sequence continues at coordinate 6,319,131 of JAUMHR010000064.1, forward strand.
GTGTTGAGAAGCTCACCATCTATCTCATTCCTCAAGGCTTCTTCTATCCCCGAGTCACTGTTCTTGATTATGACATCACTGGATGAAACCGAGGAAGCTGGTCGTCCTTTGGGAGTGGACCACAAATCCTCACGTTCCCATGGAAACAAAGAGGAGGGAGTGGACGGTTCCGATTGGCGGATGTTGCGCCGAAGGGGTGGGGATTTCTGATGTTGCTGTGGAAACGGGGAGGGAGCACCTCCCACTGAGGGCTTGGGGATGTCTCCAAACTGCAGCTGCTGCTACAAAAGACAGAACAGTGAAATGAGTCAGGAAGTATAGTCATAAACAACATTTCTTATTTAGAGGTTGCACTTAAAAGTATGTGTGACTTACTCTGACATGCTGCGTTTTGCTTTCACTCTCTGCTCTGAAGCCACCTGCAGAGTTAAAACAACAGCAAAAGAATAAAAACTAACAGATGTATTCCGTGACGCATACAAGCATAGAGAGAAACACTGCCATCACACATTGTCCCATGCAATCAATCCCTAGGGACCTTCAGAAAAATAAAACACTCTTTCCCCTACTAAATCAGGAGATACGTTTTGCAATCTTTAAAGTAGAGGCAAAAAAAAAAATAAATGCACTGAGCGTGAGGGGTACTACCGTTGTTGTCCCAGGGAGAGCTCATGTTCCAACAAGGTGTGGAAAACAACATGGATTCCCCAGAGCCATTTCCTTTCTGCAGCTTTTCCAGCTCCGCCTCAAGCCTACATGCAGAGAAAGAAAAAGAGTTGGTGCTATAGGTGATGATAGGATGATATAGACAAGTAAGTGATGGACCAAAAAAGTTTCTCAAATACAAATTTAAATGTAGTTTGGTGATACTAGCAGTACACTTTGATGTAGGGTCCACAAACAATTTGAAATTATAAAATGGCTTTAAAAGGTCATTCATTTTTGAACATAGACTAATAAATACAGCAGTGATGCAAAGATCAAGCTAAGAATAAACTGATGTTTCAACTGCTAATCATTGTCACATGATGTGTTTTAGTTTGGTATGTAAACAGGACAGGATGATTTGTGTGTGCGTGCGCGTCTTACCGTTTGATTTCCTGTGTGAGGTTTTGTGTCTGCTTTCTGGCATATTCGAGTTGTCCCTCCAGCGAGTGCACCTGACCCGTTTTGACCTGCAGGTCCTGAGACATACGCTCTCTGGCCCGGACCTCCACCTGCCCAGCTTCACGCACTCCTCCCAGCTCCCTCTGAAGCGTGGCCAGCTCCACACGCACCTCCTCGTACTGAAAGAGAGGGAGAAGCTACATAACACATCCCGCACTGTTTGTGCTACAGCTGTGCTGGAATTCTTAGCCAACTTTCCATTTGGTGTCCTTCCAGGCAGCTTTGCTGCATCGCTAGAGTGCCTGTGTTAACCCTATAAAAAGCCTTCTGTATCAGATTCGATTTCATTTCTAAAGCCTGTAAATTATCAGTATTATTACATACTCTGCTGAGAAATCGCTTTTACACAATCTACTACATGCCTTCTGTCTTTTGATTCATAGTTATTAAATTTTTAGCAAGCAAAAACATTTTTTAGTTAAATTGTAAAATAAAAGGTTTTTAAAAATGAGCGTAGTATGTTTTGGGCAAAGGACACATTTTCCAAATCAACCCTGTTCTTCATACAACTTGTGATCGGTGTCAACAAGCTTCTGCTACTCATAATCATATTTTATGGCTTTGTCCAGCACTGACCTGTTTCTGGGCGTCAATTTTAATTTCTTAATGCTTTAATTTTAGATATTGAACCATGCCCCCAACAGCATTACTTGGACCCCACAATTGTTCCTTGCTCCCCTTACCATTATTATTAATCCTGCTTGCCTTCTTAGTTGCTAAAAGACTAATTACTGAACTGGAAAAATCCTTTCCCACCCAGCTACTTTGCACAACCTGATGAAGCTTATTCAAATTGCATATCAAATTTACAACCCTTGGTAATACAGAAAAAAGGCCTGGCCTTTATGGTTTCTTGCCCCCGAGTTATTAATAAATGAAAAGCACAGAGGAAAGGGGAATATATATATATATATATATATATGTTATATTATATTATATTATATATATATACACATGTTTGTTATATTATATATATATATATATTTTTTTTTTTTTTTAAGTGTTTATGTAGTTAGGCCCAAGTCATTTTCCCATTTCGTCTTCCTTGGAATTGCTGTATTTTATGTTTATATATCTTTACTAATTTTTTATTAATATTTTTCTTTTGTTTCTTTTGTACTGGTCTTGGTACTAGCATTCACTTTTTATTTTGTGTTTGAGTAATTTATCTTTTAATCTTTAAAAGATTAAAACGCAGTCCAGTTGTCCTTTAATTTTTGCATCAGTCGGATTGAACAGCATCAAATGAAGAGAGTCAAACTAAAAAAAAAAACTACAGAACTTAATCATGCAACTTTAAATAGCATCTCACTAACAAAAAAAATTAGGTTACAGATTGTGTTATAAATATCATTTCTTAGCATATAAATATTAGCAACGGAACAGAATTGCATATTTTTGCTATTTTCCCCCAAGCTCCATGCTCCCAGTATATCATATTATATAAACGAAGGCAATTTTTTAATATGTCAGGCTTTTAATATGCTCATGTGCATATCTCTCAATTAAACCGCCACAACTCACCTTCTGCTTCTGTTTGTGTAGAGCTGCTTCCGAGTTGTCCAGCTGCAGCTGCCTCTGCTGCTTTTCTTTGTTCAGTTTCTCATTTTGAGCCTGAAGCTGCTGAACTTTCTGTAGGATGTGACCCGTCAGACCTACGGTCCAGTCGTCTCCGGCCCAGCTCATCGCCGCAGGTGCTAACAGATTGATGTTTCAGAAAGCTCAGCTGCTCATCTTCCAGTGCTAAGACAGAAGAAATATACAGTAGAAAGATCTTGAAATGTTGTTCACGAGGATCTGATGTGCTGCCTCAGGGGAGACACTCTGTCTGTACTTGTTTCAGACCAGAAATATCAGTTCACATACTTTTAACATTCACGAATGACAAAGGAAAATTATTTATTGTGTCCATATTTTTATATAAAGGAAAATCACAGCGATGGTGAGGGTGTGTGTGTGTTTGTCAGAGTGTTCATGGAAACGCTCTTAAGGGACTTCTGCTACCAAAACATCACAAGTTAAACTAAAAACAGAGGATTCTCTGATTGTTTACTCATCCAAACCTGTATGGCATGTTATTTTCTTTGTAACACAAAAGAAATTCTGACAATTGTACTGGTTGTTTTCATCCAGGGAATTACAAAAGACACAGACTGCTGGTCTAAAAGATTAGTCCGGTTCATGAATGAATCATTCAGACCTCCTTTTGTGTAACAGATCAATAAATTAAATGAAATTATTAAACTCAGAAGAACAATTCATCCACAGAATGAACACGCGAAGTCGAGCCAACACTGATGTCAACATTGTTTTGTGCATAATGAGTTATTTTGGTTTCTTTTGTTCGTAGTATTTTAATAAGGCATCAGAACATATGGATTATAGCGATTGAGTCATACGCACCAATATTATGACACTTGTTGATTTGATTTGATTTATTTTACAACTTGATGGGTGCAATTCTTATTCGTAAACACACACACAACCTACAAACATTTAATTAGTTCATGATCGTTCTATAAATGAGATAAAGACATCTTCATTTTTGGGTGAACTATTCTTCGAAGGGAACTTGCATAATTTCACTAAAGCAAAGGTTTGGAGAGTCCCACAGACGCACACACATAGTGAAAGTGTCTATTTACATGAATCCTCAATCTCTTGTGTTTAGTTTCTCTTCCAGGCCACTGACAGCGAGAACTGTACCAAAAGAGAGGAATGAGGAATATCCGGCTCATTCGTCTGTGAACTGTGGACATCCCGGTCAGATCTCGGCACGCACCTTCATTTCCATTACAAAGCATCAAAGATGGTGCTTTCAAATACAGCTGACGCCAGGTTGGGTTAACAGCCATGCTGGCTACCGAGATGATTATAATAGTCTTACAGCATCCACTATATATTTACGAACATACACCTTTGCGAATTTAAAAAGCCTACTATGGCGAAGTCCTAGCTCATGAATATTAATTAGGCTTTGTGAATGGACGCTACGAAAAAGATTCTAATTGATATTCACGAGCTAAACCTTCGACATAGTACGGTTTGCTGGCGGGTTCTGAGCGAACAAGAACCTGAAGACTTTCGGCAGTGTAATAAAAAATAGTTTAATTATTGAGAAAGACAAACGCAGAGACAATGTTGTTAGGTAAAACGAAACGCTAACGTTACAGCGAAATCAAACAATGTGGCACCACTTACCGGGACTTCTGATATTTTGATCTTTTTAAAACACAGCAATCCTGACGTCTTGAACCCCGTGTACGTGGCAGCTAATAAAGTAGATCAAATATGTATATCTGTAACATGTGAGGAGTCTGGTCGTTTAACGTTTACAGATGTCGTTGTTTTCAACAGTCAAAACTGAGCGCACGCGGCCGCTGTCTCTCGTGCGCCTCACAGAACCGCCGAGCTTGATTTGATGAGAGGCGTGCGTGGAGTCCGTGACGTACAAAAAGAGGCGGGGCCTTGAGAGGTAACCAGAAGTGCTCCAACCCGCAGGTCAGTGACAAGAAGCATTTTTAACTCTGAATTTCGGGGATTTTTATGTATAGATCAAATAAAATAAAATAAAATAAAAAAATGATATTAAAATACATAATTTAATTATATTTATATTATAATTTAATTTATATTATATTTAATTTCTATAATATAAAAAATATAATTACTTGAGTAAACACAATCATTAAACGCTTCATTTATTTAAATTATTTTACATTGACATTATTGTCAAAGAAAGACTGAATAGAAAATTCATGGAGATTTGCAAAAATGCATGTTAATCCCAAATTTTTCATAAATTAGGTAAATTAACTGGTTTCCAGCTAACAGTTCTCAGAACTGTGGCTAAGGTCCTGGAGAGACTATCAAAGTAAACATTCATCCAATAACATCAATACAACGTTTAGTCCAAATTATACGTTCTTAAGACGTTAGCACAGAAATATTATTTTTATGTTGTTATGAAATGTTTGTTGTTAATTTAATGTTTTTTCTAAAACAATTAAGCTGGACATACTAACTTCGTTTAACTTAAAACAAAATGCCTACAGTTTTATACAGTATAGGGAACACTCAGAGCTAATACTCCTACAATGTGATTATAAAACGGTATTTTAAAACCATGTATGATATGATTTCTTAAGGATATTCATGGCTACTTGTATTCATAGTTCAGTTAAATATTATTGTTACAATTAAGAATGGATTTCAGTTGAGAAATTTCTATAACTGGTATTAACAAACTCTAATGGGCAAATCCTTGCAGAAGTAGAGAAAGGAGATGCACCTAGTACATCAGTCATGCATTATGTAACATACTGGTCACTCTCACTGGTCTACACCAGCATAAACAGCACATAATCTGATTATGTCCATCGCCACGGCCCTTGTTTCTGAGAAACGTGTAGGAGTGCATTGTAATCCATGATCACACACATATGCAGATTAAACCTCTGAAGTGCTGAATAGAGCGGAAACCATCATAGCACCTACAGTTCTCTCTCCCTGTTTCAGGCTGATCAGACACAGACAGTTGGGTACAGATAGACGATGATTAAGACAGCGTGTGCATGGGTTACACAACTCCTTAAGCACCTCTGAGTAACTGAAGTTACCACCTGTTGGTGTCTGGCAGAATATAAAGGAATAGATAAGACAAAAAAGGGACATTTGCTGGAAATCTACTCACCTTCAGGTCATCCAAGATGTAAATAAATTTGGAACGGATTTGTAGAAATTTAGCGTTATATCACTGAATGGGTGCCGTCAGAATGAGAGTCCATACAGCTGATAAAAACATCAAAATAATCCACAAGTAATCCAAATCAATTAGCATCTTGTGAAATTAAAGCTGCTGGACACATTAATCCACGTTTTCTTCAATGAAAAGTTGTATTGTTATAGAGAACAGGGGATGGACTTTTTCACTAGAGAAAGCTTTATTTTGGATGATGGAGTGAAGTGATTGGTTTATGGCAAACACACAGTTTTTTCGCCTTCAGAAGAAATGAATTGATTGACTGGAGTCGTGTGGATTATTAGATTATGGTGATGTGATTCTGATGGCACCCGTTCACTGAAGAAGGCCTGAGGGTGAGTGAATTTTCTGAAAATTTGATTTTGGGTGAACTATTGCTTTAATAAATCTAATGGCCTGATCACTTTACATTAATTGCATTATTTTGCAAATGTATTTAGAAATTCCTTAATAATAGCCTGAAATGAACATGATGCAATAAATTTTAGCGCATTTATTTATATTTAAAATAAAAAATTAGTGCATCCATTCAGTGCACACATGTTGTGCACGAGGAGATATTGTGCAATCAGCTCCAGCGGATGAGTAGGAGATCACAACGTATGCAAGGTGCGTGTTCATCGAGCTAATCAGGTGGCTAAATACCAGCTTGCATATTTATATAGGATTACATACACACATTTACAGTGTCTAATACAGCGCAAAGGAGAGCGGTCTCCTCTGGATTGCTTAGATTGGAAACCAAACCCTGGATTTTAATATTCTGGCTTCACATTTACCTCTTCAGGTCCATTTTGAAGACATTTCACATTAAAACAGGAATATAACTCACATTATTTGAAAGGTAATATCCTTTTTTATGCAACTTCAGTATACACATATATTTATAAAATGAAATTCAGCTGCTATAATATCAGAGTGTGGCTGTTTAAATTTGTTCCCCTGTTTTTTATTGTGTCCTGCTCCTGTACACAACTTTAGTTCAAAATCCGTAATTTCTTTTAATTCCTATTAATAATACCAGTAACACAGTGCAGATATTTGCACCCTGAAATAATTTGCACTGGATAATTATTCAGTTGACTATATGCAATTAACAGTTTTGATAATTATCCATGCATAAGTACATTATCCGGAAATCAAACTGTATATTAGTAGGCTATTACATGTAATACTATTTAGCAATTTTTAAATATGGACCAAACAGTCAGATATTTACTAAATATGTCTTTATACACCATAAATAATCTGAGGGATTTTACAAAAAGGTAAAAAATATGTTTATCATATGATAACAAAGAACCAACCAAACAAACAAAAACAAAAAAGTCTCTGTAAGAACGAAACCTGCTGATCTGTCCATCACTTAAGTGCTCCAGTGTTAAATATCTGAACGTCATAACTCAAATTTGAATGGTTGTTGCTCTCACAGATGTTTCCCTGGTCGGTAGTGTTTTCCCTGGAGCCCAAGGTTCCCGGCCAGCGCACTTCAGAGGAGCTGGTGACCAACACTTTGATGCTGGAGCTGGGAGCCATGGTAAAACGGACCGAGCGAATCCGGCTGGAGAAGGCAGCAGAGACTCGCAGACGGCGCAACTCTTCCTCTGCAGATTACAGCTGGCTGGTCGGCCCTCAGCCACACGTCCCCTACGAACTCACGCCAGGAGACGTGCTGGAACTGCAGGAGCTCTGCGCTCAGATCCCACCTCAACAGTGCGGCCCTGTCATTGTCAGGTGGGTGTCAGTGGTATTAGGATTTTTATTAATAGTTAAATAAAACAAGATATTCATATTTTATTTAATCTAATATATATATGTGTGTGTGTGTGTAATATTAATGTATATGTTTTTTTACACTACATTACAAATGATTTCAGTATCATATTATACACATATTAATATGAATTATACACATATTATATACACACACACACTATTAGAATAATTTTTTTTTTTCATTTCAAGTAACAAAAATGTTCAGTTTTACTTAACCCTGGTAGGCATTGCCTAATAAGAGTTATTGTGACCCAGGTGAGTCATATAATAATACCTCTAAAATTTTGTTGTTTGTTTGAAAGGTTCAGGAAGCTGGTGTCAGAGTTTGAGCCGGAGGTGCACGACGTCCCTAAACTGTTCCGGGGCGTCCTTAGAAACTGCCTGGATGAGCTTCAGGGAGACGCAGAGCTCCAGAATCGCGTGAACCGTTGGGAGAAACAGCGCAGCAAGAGCCTCTCCTTCGTCACGTTCCGCTCCAAGTTCCGCACCCTGAACCGAGGGAAGGGAAGCTTCGGTGGTTCCCGCAACAACCTGCAAGAGGAAAACACATGGTCTGATGAAGAGGAGGAAGCAGCTGAGCAGGTGACAACCGCCATGCGCACCAGGAAGGGACGGAGCCTCAGCATGCCAGAGATCACTCCTCTTGAGCAGGTGGCCCAGAGCTGAACAGGAGGAAGAGATGAAGAGAAAGACAGAGGAAAGAAGGATTTGTAGAGCTTGAAGGAAATGTAGCCTTCGGGGGAAGATGGCAACGGAGGAGGAAGAAGAGAGCTGCAAAGAACAAAATAAGGGAAGAAAATCTGATTCTAGGAGACATCCTGAAAGACTAAAGCTTATGCTTTCAGATTGCAAGACACTGTTAATTTGTTAATTGAACCAAAGAACACTGGCCTAGTCTTTTTTTTTTACTTTCTAATGTGTGCTTAAATATTTTGAATATTTGGATGTAAATATAAATGTGAATCTTTGGCATAAATGTGTGTATTTTCACAGCTCAATTTTTCTGTAAGAGTGAAGCTCACAAAATCTGGCAAGAATATGTTCAGAAGCATTTATAAAACAAAATACAAAAAACTATATTTTGCTTATAAAAAGTGATTAAATCTGTATGAAAATATTTTTATTTTATTGGTTAATTGCACCATTTTTAATTAATAAATACACAATATTAAAACGGTCAAAAGGTGAGATGTGCCGAATTATTAAAACAATTTAAGCTTTTCCTTTTCATTTTGCAGCAACATATTCCATGTTTTGTGAGATTCACTGCCCAAAATCTCTACAGTCACAGCGACAAAAGCAACATTAGCCATAATCAGATGTGAGATGTATTTTAATATGTACTGTTTGTCCTTACATTACAACAGTGTTCAGTTTATACAAGAGATGCAGACCATTCAGCTAAAAAAAAGCCTGGAAACAGGAGTCTTCATAAAAAGTGCTCATTAAATAATACACTGTACATCGTTCATGAGTTTGATTTGAGATTGAGAAAGTCTGGGATTTACCAAATGAGAGAGTTTGACCTTGAAAACATGAAGACGTCATCTCGGGCAGCTCCCTCTCCTGTTTCATTATTCACAGCATGAAGGAGATGATCTCCAGTTCTTTGTGCAGGTGGCGAATACGTTCATCCGGCCAAAGTTGCTCCTCACAAATGAAGAAAACGCATCCAGCCAATCGGTTTCATCACCAGATGTTCAGCGCTAGAAAACTGAAACATGCAACTTCCTCTGCACTGGCCTTTACGAAACATGCCCTGATGTAATGAAAGAGCAGTTTATAGCTTTAGACCCATCTGGAGTCTCTTTGGGCCCTTTAAACCGCAGTGTGATCTTTTAAATCCGATGGTACTGTATAAAACACTGGTCTTCATTTGCACCTTGTTTATTCTTGCATGAAGCAAAATCATAAAACCAGGCAACTTCCTCTAACATCTCCTTATGTATTTGGCAGAATCAAACTCAAAAAACAAACAAACAAACAAAAAACCCCAGAAGAAACTGAAAGTCTCTAAACAGTTTATACTAATACAGACCCCATATTTACAGGGCCTGCAATAAGAAGGCCTTAACACTAGAAAGGAGACTCATAAAAATGGTCAGAAAATGTCACTTATATTTCACCACCCACAAAGCAAAACATCTATTTTCAGGACCATTAAGACACGTCCACATATATGTATATACGTATATATATATTTTACATTGTGGCATTATTTCAATGAAAACTAAGCACCTTTCCCCCAAATTCCAATCAATCTAATGTGAAAAAATATTACATTTATACATTTATTTGAGCATTTATTTTTAAGTAAACAGCATCTGTACTGAATTAAATTTATGCTATCATCAATAATTAACAAAATCATTTTCACATTACATATGAGTGCTTAGTTTCCATGAAAAAAAATGTCATAATGGTCCCAAAATACACATTAGTTTTGTATTAAAATATAATTAATTATAAAAATACAATTAATTATATTATTAATTATAAATAATTTTTCCTATCAATTTTTGGGGGAGAAATATGACTGATGTTTCTTTGTGAGATTCACCCATAAGTAGCAAATAACTGCCTGATATAAAAACACATTAATAAAGATTAACGGGGAATTATTATTATCAGGCATAGTTTATAAGGAGAATCAGGTCACATTTAATTTACTGTAAAAATGTCATCGCTGATTACGGATAACACTGAGAAAAAAACCCAACTAAACCAGTTTGGAGAATCAAACCACTTGGGAAAAACCTTCTCTTTTAATATGTGATTATTAATAAGAAACGAAGGCTCAAGTATTAATGCAGATGTAGATGAAGCTTAAAGAGAACAGAGTGAATCAGTACACCCTCCTTTCAGTTTAAATACACAGTAAATCTCAGTTCCACCTCCATCAGGATCACAATCGTCTTCATCTCCCTCTAGAGTAAGAGAGTGGAAGTAGACAGTGACAGAATTAACATCTGACTCAAGTTACTCAGACTAAAACAATCCCATCACTGAGCATCAGAAACCCTCCCAAACCCTGCGGCACAGTCCACTTGTGTTTTTGCACATTCGCCCATTAGTCCATAGCCTGTCCCTCCCTCCTTCAAACCCTTTGGCTCCGTTTTCATCCCTCCTCACATTCAGGGTCCTTCCTTATCAGGCGAGGAAGACCACAAAGATGATGAAGAAGATGATGAGAACAAGGAATATCTTGATCATGAGCCAGCGATTGGAGGAGACGGACTGGAAGTACTTCAGTATCTCAGTGTGGGCCATTTCCACATTCAGTTGGGTGTCCTCCACATTGGCATCGATCCTGATGTTCAACAGAAACAGACAAGAATATTTGCAGACATCAACTTTGAGTTAGCAAATGAAAGTGAAACTCTCACACCGACGCTTGTACAGCATTCATCTAAAGCAGTACTGTGCTGTATCCGAGTCTGTGGTTTTTTTTATGTTATTCCTGTGGTGTGCATATGTTCGTGTGGTTGTCTGACCTCTGAATCGTCTCTTCCTGCTCTTTGACCATGTGTGCCAGCTGCTGAAAGATGGACCCCAACTCCACAATGGTGCTCTCGATGTTCTGCATGGTGTCTGCTCGGCTCTGGATATACGAGTCCTACAAAAACATAACAAACGTTCAGCATTTCTCATACTCTCAAACCTTAAGCTACAATCCACTTCTAACCTCCTGCGAGACTGATACCTGTTCATCGATGAGCTGCAGCTGCAGAGGGTTTGCTCTAGAGTCCATGTCGATGGCCACCTCTCCTACTAGACTCCTGGACTCATCCTGCATCAGAACTGAGCTGTCTGCGAGAGCCGAAAAAATGTAAAAATATTAAATACAAAATGAATACGCCAAGTGTGCATAAAACACACAAATCATTTGAAGAATGAGACAAAAAATTATGTTTTTTTTTTTTTTTTTAATAAAATATAAAAATATTTATTAATAGACAGAAACATAACAAAAAAAGATAACAAATAAATGATCTATATAAAATGAAGAGTTTATAATACATATACATATATATATATATATATATTTTTTTTTTAAATAATATCAGTAATACTCTATTATAATGATTATAATAAATACAACACAAAAGTTATAGTGGAATAAAAGTGGAATAGTTCACCCAAAAATGAAAATTACTACACAAGTGGTGACATACTGAAGTTATTGGCGAGTAGAGGAGAAGCTGAGACAGGGGCCTGGGAGAAATGCTCTCTTCTGCTGCGCTGCTGCTTCAGATTCTAAACACACAACAGGACAGATACGCCTCAGTTAAAACAATCAACTAAACTAAATGTCTCCTTGTTTTAAAAACACAAGCTATTTCATTAAAAGATAACACACGAAGATCAAAGTAAAGAGCAGGTGGTTTTATATGATCATGGTGAACAGTCTGCTTTGCTAAGGATCTAATCCAATATTTGAAAACCTAACAACTGCTTGTCATGAAATTATGTAAAAAAACAAAAAAAACAACTCACCTCAGTTCTCACTTCCAGGACTGACTTGAAATCATTTGACATTGATGCCAGCTTAGACTGCAACACAAACATTTACAGTTTAGACAGTTTCGTAGCAGGAAAAAGAAAAGGTGTGGTAGTCCAGTCAAAATGAGATCAACCACCCCTACTGTCTACAGCTAGCAATATTTAAGATAACACTTCCTGGAGAGTCTGGAATATCTGTGCACTGCAGGAACATCAGATGTAAGTTTGTACCTGCAGGGAGACAACAATTGTGTTGGAATGTGTCTGGATGTGGCGGCCATTTTGCCCACTGCGGGATCGTACAAGGTCTTGGAGTTGTGCTATCTGCTTGTTCAAACTGTTGATGTCCTGATGAGAGATGGCATATATCAGATCAATGCAAGAGGTTTATCTTACTTTTCTTGAAGTGAAATAAGCTAGAACTGAGATACATGGAGAATGACAACAGAGACATCACTTACCTGTTTAATGATGTATGTTAGTTCCTCAATCTCCACTGCTTTATCATCGAACAAAGACTTTCTCTTGGCCACTAGGAGTGAAGTAAAAAAAAAAAAAAGAAAAGTTTACAATGACCCCAGACCAAACACTGTAAGAAATTGATAACTCATAAGTCATTCATATTAGATCCCGAAGTAAACTAGGGGACTGTCAAACAACCATGGACAAGCATCAAAACAATACTTTTAAAATACACGTTCATCCAACACCAATACGTGTCTGGTTACTTACAAATTGTAAGCTTTTCAAGTTTGGCAAATGTGTTGCTCAGGTCTTTCCCAATTCTCCTGTTACAGAAGGGGAAAAAAACGTTTTCAGGGTGGCAAAGTTTGAAGGAAGCAAGACAAAGAACAGTTGCACTGAAGAGAAAAAACACTGGGCAAAGATCCAAAAACACATAGATATGCACTCTTACTTGGCCATAAGAGTGAAGTCACTGCGCTGTTTAAGGGCATTAATGGTAGGTTTAGTGTGAGTCCCATTCTGAAAAGACAAGAGGAATCATTTTTTACCAAAAATATAAAAAATTGTTATTATGTAACAAAATTAACAGCATTTTTAAAAGATATTTTTTCAGGCAAAAATTAAAATTTGCTGAAAATTTACCCGCCCCCAGATCATACAAAACTTTTTATCAATTTGTTTTATCTGTTTTTTTTAAACAGATTTGGAGGAATTTAACATTACATTGCTTGCTCACCATTGGATCCTCCACAGTGAATGGGTGCCGTCGGAACGAGAGTCCAAACAGCTGATAAAAACATCACAATGGTGAGAATCAGGGATTATTGTAATGTTTTTTATCAGCTGGTTTTTAACTCTCATTCTGGCGGCACCCATTCACTGCAGAGAATCCATTGGTGAGTAAGTGACGTGATTCTAAATTTCTCTAAATCTGTTCCAAAAAACACACACACACACAATCTACATCTATGGCCTGAAGGCGAGTAAATTGAGTGTAACATGAAAATCCAAAAATATGACATTTTTGTTTCCATGATATCTAAGGCAGAATGAATGTTTTCAAGGCAGGGAACACTAATTTTATCTTGCGAAGTACCCTGTTGGAGTTTAGCACAATAAAAATCACCATTTACTCTTAATCTATGTAAGAAAAGCTCACATTCTGCTTAGCATAGGCAGTGATTGATGACAGAAAAAATAGGGCAGTAAATCATGACAGAATGTCTTTTGATGTCTAGTTTTGAGCAAACCATCCTTCCAAAAAAAATGTTCATGTAAAGCGTACTATTAATTTATCCTTCAAGATATGCAATATGCTACACAGTTTTAAGCATTTGTGAAAACTGAATATCCTTTGTATAACACTGTGTGTGAAAATTTATTTAATACCGTCATACCTGTAACTGTCTCCCCTGCAGTGACTTACAAGCCGACTGGAACTCAAGTGTGCGGTCCCGACACGTCATGATAATGCTGGAGAAGCTCCTTTCCTAAACGATATCAGTATGTGTTTGTGTGACAGTGAGTCTAAAGCAATCCGACTGCTGGTGTCTTTATGAGGCCAAAGTAAACACTTGAGATGTTACTAAGAGTTTGGAAGAGCTGACTGTTCTTCAGTGACTCCGCACATCATCTGAGAAGCACAGGAGGATTCAATCAATCACCAGAACTTTGGTTGTTGTTGCTAAGATGATACTAAACAATGTTTCAGAATGCATTTAGACACTTAAAGGGACAGTTCACCAAAAATTCAGGTAAAGTCTGGATGTCACTCTCACATAATACTTGACAAATAGAAAATCTGTTTATATACTGATCCTAAGACCTCAGCTTACCCTTTTTTATCATATCAATAAGGACACACACAGTAGCCAAATGTCTACAAATAACCAGGCCATCAGTCAGCTGAGCAGAGAGGTAAACTGACTCACATGTTATCGGATTATAGGCCACCTAGAATATTCTGGACATTTAATAATACAAATCAATACAACTCATTATTCACGAAGATATATTACAAGCTTTTAATTACATGTTTAAAGGTTATTTCTATCTCTCAAAGTGTTTACATGTTTGTTTATGTCTGTGTAGCGACTGACACCGCATTCAGTCCAGCGGTACGCAGTTCTTTGGGCGCTAATTGGCACAAAACTCGACCATTTCTGTTTTATTTTGAAATACAAACACTCCTGGTGAACCTTAAGCACTAGCTAACACAATCCTCACATCGTTTATAATCGTTTACTCACGGTTACGGTATCATTTCGTCGTTTTTTTCAGTATTCCCTGCTTGTCGATGTTACGGAGGTCGGGGTTTCACTTCCAGCCGTTACCGCTTCCGGTGTGCGTAACGTCACTGCCACGTCCACGATTGCGCACGCGCACTGCCACTGTCTGAAAGCGTGACTTGTGACGCAGATGATACATTTTTAACAATATGCAGCAGAATTAGGGAAATGGAATGTATGATAGAAATTTGTATATTTCATGTGCTATTTTATTAATGAAAGATTAATCTGGAAAAAACAACATACTATACATTTGTTTATTTTATTAGGAAAATTCCATACAGATAAGAAAAAGTGGGCTGGGTGTAGACGTTTTCTAGGTTTTTTTAATAGTAAGTTATACACTTCTATTTTAAGACTTTTCTTTTTTTAAATGGTTTGTAGCATGTTTACATTTTTATAATCTATAATATTAATATAATTTGAATAGTTTTTTAAATTTATTAAGGCTGCAATTTATTTATTTAGCTTTGGTTTGTCCTATGATTTTCTTTATTTTTATTTACCAACAGAAAAACATTTTAAAATTAAATATTAAATATTTTTATTAAATATTTTAATTAATTAATTTTTAACAAAGAGTTTGGTTTTCGTTAAAGCTTATTTTATGACGATTATTCGTGGTTTATAGACATACATAGACAATTTTTATCAGCAAACCTAATGACTGTAAGATTTCAAAGCACTACAACACCAGCAGATGTCGCCAAAAGAATGAAAAACTAAGAAACTGGACTTGATGCCAGTGAAACCACGAAATGAATAATTTTGAGGTTAATATGATTTTAAAGATTAAAAGACAACTAATGCACTCTGGTTAAAACACGCTGTTCCTAGTACACACATAACCATGCCAAATAACACAGTGCTTTTGAAACATAATTGTGATCGTTTCAAATAAACCCACTAATTTCTGCTTTATAACTGGGACAAAACTACTCTTATTTTCTATCCCCTAACACCTCAAACCGTAGATTCTCATCAAAACATTTAGCAAACTATTCTTAAGTGAACATTTGGTCCCCACAGGAAAACACTGACCTACACACACAAACATATTCTCAGCCATTCAACATGAAGCAGCATGTAGCCTTTTTGAAGTCCTCTTAGCATAAGAGCTTTTTGTGCTCCTTATCTCATTTGTGCCGATCGGCAAACTCACTTTGAATCCAGCAAACTGTAACTTATCTGAGGATCTGCATTATTTTGGACAGAGATGGATGACACAGCTCTTTTCAGGCAGGGTTCAATAGCATCAGCGTTCCCTCAGAGCAGAAACGCTCATAAAAACACATTAGAAAACCACTCTTAAATGTGAAGGTTTACATTTTTCTCTTACATGCTGACACATACACACACAGGCTGTGCTCAGACAATGTCGTCGCCTCTGCCAGATAACATCACAATGCACACATATTCATGTTGTCCAGATAGCATCCAGGCCTGCTAGAACACAGCTGCTTCAACAAAGAGATGCAAGGAAAACACGACTGATGTTTTATCATTAGTGCCACTTTGTGCAGCAACACACTCACACACGCAAGAGCAGGAAAACAACACGGGACTGTGTTTTTAGCTGGAAATGAAAAAAGAGGTGAGCCTGACAGAGGAAGAGGGCGGCCCAGGAAAATATCATTTCTATAGTGCCTATAAGAAGACAGGGAGGAAGACAGAAAGTGGCACAGAAATGTATTCCATCTTCTGGACGGATGAGTCATTCTGCATTTTCTCCCTCTCCCGTTTTTTTGTAATCTTGCCGGTGGGCTGCTAAATTTAGTTCTGGCGCTGAGCCCTGACAGACAGGTAGGCCAGCATCAGCCTCAAAATGAGTCTACACACAGTCTGAGCAAACACACACACACATTTGGAAACGGTCTAGAACTGAATTCAGACATAAATCCTTACAGGCAGACTGCTACACACACACACACACACACACTCGACCTCGCTGCATCAAGCACAGTCATCAAACATGCTATGAAATATTTATATGAGAACTCGGCTCTCCAGCATCTCGCTGCAGGTGATGCTCTGGAGAGGATGTTCTATTTTGATAATGTCACTGGAATCAGATGTCTGCCTCTCTATCAATACAAAATCCCATTTGAGAGTGGGGACGAGGGCATCAGATAGTGAATAAAAGTGCCGCTGCCGCTCAGCATGATAAAATCTGACCTTTACAAAACTGTCAGCAAGCACAGGCCAGCAAAAACCCTTGAGTCTATGGCAGAAGATGTTTAGATTTGGTCTAGATCTACGAATAGAGTCTCAATGAATTCATGCCTTTTAGGGTTTTTGGCTAACTGTCATCGCATTTAAAGAAATTGAAATAATAACAAAAATGAATGCACAATTTTATTGGTCAAAAATAGGCCTTGTTTTCAACAGCAAAATGTAATGAATTTATTTATTATTTATATTAGTATTTTTATTTCATTAAGCCTATTTTAGGATTTGGTTAGCTGAATAATAATATAGTAAAAAAAGGAATTAAAACATACAGGAAAATATTAATAGTGATAATAGCTATAAATGTAGATAAAGAATATGTTTTCTTCATCTACATTTTTTTATTATTAATCTAATTTAATTTAAGCCAGACATTTCTTTGTGAGAAGGACTGATTCACCGGTAGGTCTGTGTGTATTTTTAACAGCATGACTTAGTTGTATCACTCTAAGAGAGAATAAAACAAGGATCAGTGAATCAGGTAAGGTTTATGCTTTTCCACAGGCACTGGGCAGGTGGCATCAGCATCAAGCTGTTTGTATGTGTGTGTGTGTGTGTGTGAGAGAGCAAGTCTGACTCAGCAGCAGTCAAGCGAGAGGAGGGAGAGAGATAATATTATTTCTCACATCATTACGGTGCTGGCGGCCCTCTGCCCGAGACTCCCAGACCCAGGTGATAATTATCACAATGTTTGTCTTTCATTACCGTTAAACGGCAGGAAAAGAGAAGGGAGGGGTGGACGACACAAAACAGGGAGGTTGAATTGAGAATAAAACATAGACAATATGCGCTTTCCCTAGAGAAAACTACTGCTACATTATCATAGTACAGCGAAGCTATCAGATAGTAACACAATATAATACTTTCATATGTATATAGTATGGTGTTAAATGATTACCGTTCACATCTACCATGTTATTTACATCCAAGGTCAAGGTCTTCTTCAAATCATGTTACACGTCAGGTTATAGAGCGTATTTCCACAATAGATCCAATCTCACAACAACATGTCCAGGTCACATTTCACCACAAAATGCATTGCAAATGACAAGTTCTGTCCTACATTCAAGTTCTACCCAGATACTCATTACCTTAATTGATATTAATAGTTTTACCAACTATTTTATGCTCATAAACTACAAAAATCGAATTACAAAAGACACTACAATAAACACTTCTATAATGCATTTATTTTATATGTAGCTATAGAAATCTAGATCTTTCTTTGCAATACAATAATGAGATGCGTAATGAAAATAATGCAAAAAAGGATCTGACCCAGACATGTTTTCAACCAAATTTAAGAAACTGACCC
>JAUMHR010000064.1:6345160-6360164 GCA_032361145.1 Enteromius fasciolatus
TTAACATTAGGGTCAGCATAAACTAGTATCGGAGCAGAACAGACTGAACCACTTCTGCCTTTCACACACAATTAACTGTGTTGTGTGTGTGTGTGTGTTTGTGAGTGAATGTGTTTGCAGTGGGGCAAAGGGAAAAGAGGGCAAATGGTGTTCGTACTGGTGAACCTTCACATCTCTCTCGCACACACAAACACACACACACACACACACACACAAAATTTACCTGGTTGGCTCTGCAGAAAGATTTGCTTTTTGCCTGTAGGAAAAGACAGACAGTAAAAACAAAATGATAACCAATTTTATGATTAAAAGTACTGTTATTATTGCTATCATTGGATCATTTTAAATGAAACCCCAACAAAAAAAAAGGGAGCATCAATTATTTCTCTAAGTGCAAGCAACAAAACTACATGCACACATTAAGTTATTTTAAGCACTTACAATGAGAGCAAAAACTAGATTTTCTGTGCTGCAAATGAGGTTTAAAATCACACTACATTGGGTGAGTAATCCAATCATATATATATATAATAACTGTGAAGCAAAACATCTTGATATGTACATTAATTTACAGATGTTAATTGATGTACTGGAGTGTTGTGGATTACTAGTGGATTACTGTGATGTGTTTATCAGCTGTTTGGACTCTCATTCTGACGGCACCCATTCACTGCGGTGTGTTCATACTGTAGCATTTATTAAGTGATCAGATGTGATGCCTAATTCCCAAAATCTGGTGTGAGGCAGAAACAAATTCATCTGCATCTTAGTTGACCTGAGCATAAGTAGATTTTCAACAAATGTTCATCTTTGGATGAACTACTCCTTTAAGACTTGGGCCAGTAAGCAACCACCCAGAACCCTCCTGGGATCCATCCAAAATCTTTAAGCAACCACATAACACCCATCCACAACATCTAAATGAGTATTTATTACTCTGCATACTTCCACACAAGATAACGTATATCAGAATTGTGTTAATGTTAGTAGTACATGATTGCGCATATATATTTGTGGCAAGATAATGGTTCTAGCACGTGATAGTGTAAACATTACGAGTAAGATAAATGTTTCATCGCATGATAACGCGAGCCTCAGACTGGACGCAGTTAATAACGTTGCCTGTGCGGTTAGCGTGGGTGTTTAAGTCACTTAGGGTTGGTCAACAGTGGTGAGTTCAGTTTGTACAGGGCAGATCAGTATTACAAAGAGAGGATAGAGAGGCAAACGCATGTAAATGCTCTTACCGAACGCTCGGCTCCACCCCTGGCCTTAATCCGAACCCCAGAACCTCTGAAAAGGCTTTTGAGGAGAACCTCACAATGAGCCGATAAAGAGCTGATGTTGACAGCTCGGCTACACGCCAACAGAAGAGTGTTTCGGGGGTGACGACTTTCTGTGACTGGGTTCAGGAAGTAGTCCGTGGGGAGATGGGGTCATTCCCCATGTGACAAACAGGGTGGAAGTGCATTTGCGTGTGTGAGGGGTGATCTGAAAGCCAGATAGGATTTGGACCGGGGTGTGTGTGGGTGGATTCACTTAGCTATTCTTAGGGGACAAAACTCCCCCTACAAGTTGCCGAAATGTGACAAAACCTTCTTTCTGAGAGTTCAAATGGTTCATAAGTATAATAAATATTCTAAGTTATTTGTTTAATAACCTGACAATGAATAAAGTTGTGTAAACTGTGCTCTTTTATTATATGTTTTTTATACAATTGGATTTACTGTCACCCTTAATCAATTTAATGCATCCTTGCTGAAGCAAAGTTTAAAAAATAATATTTAAAACTGATCCCAAAGTGTTTAATGTTTGTCTTTAAAAACTAAACTGGTATAATAAAGTCTGCTATATTGGAACAACTGCTTTTGAACTTAATGCACTTTAATTGTGCGTATGTAGTGCTGCTTATATAAAAATATATTTGTGCTAAAGTGGAACTATTGCAAGTATATCAGGCACACTTAAGACTATTATTCATAGATCATACAATCCTCTTATTAAAACACATTTTAGGGTTCATATTAAAAAAGTGATACTCCAAATAAAGCTTTTACCATCAGCAAGTCTGTAAAGGGAATATAAGTCTATAAGCCCTCACTGACATTGCTAGGTCAGCTTGAGTGTATGTGTTCGAGCATGTATCTCACCTGCACTCACACTGGCTATGTTCAATAAAAGGCAGATGCACAAGTTCATGCTTCATGTATGAGGTCCTCATGAGCTGTGGAGTTCAACAGAGCAGCAGTTAGCATTTAAATGCACACACACACATACACACACAGATGCACAATCTGTTCTGCATAGTAATGACTCCATCTTTTATCCTTCAATCTGTCTATACAGTACGTGACCAGGATCCAACCTGATCCATTACACTAGAGACTTCATCTACCCACACTGAATATTTATGACTAACTCTGCTGTGTGTGTGTTTCTTTCTGGATGTTTTATTCACCACATTAGGCCTGAGGTTTGAGATTGAATTACATGGGGTGTGTTTGTATGTGGAGGTACTTTGCCCCTAAAATCTGTCATTATTGACATATACATGTAAGTGAGTGTGTAATATGAGTGTTGCATTCCACCACATTAAGCATGTATATGTAAAATAGTACATGTATGTGTGAAAGTGTTTCTGTGAGGGCTGAAGTGAAAAAGAAATGTACTTTATCAGCCTTTAAAAAGTAGGCGTTTGTAGCTTTGCAGCACATAAATACATTTTAAGTTATATTCAAACAGAAAAGAAATTGTAATAATATTTTTACTGTAATTGTGATCAAATAAATGCAGCCTCTGTGAACTCAAGACGTTTCAAAAACATACAAAATATCTCAGCAAAGCCAAACTTTTGAACTTTTCAGCCAATCCTATTGCATTAGATAAATAAATATCAAAATAAATTGCATTTATAAATAAAAAGATACTAGATGTCAAATGGTTAATTAACGTGAGGAACTGTACCTGTGTGAACTCTGCATTTGTGTGTGTGTGTGTGTGTGTACCTCCATTACAAGTGTGTGTGTTTGTGACGGCACACACTCCAGCGCCTCATCAGAGCAGCAGCCTCCACAGCGTCGCAGCGTTACACATGACGGCAAGAAGAGGTGATTTGTCTCCCATGGAAACTCCTGCCAAACCTCCACCAGTGTCTCTCTGGGATGACATCCGCTTCTCTGATACACATCCAACCACCTCACCACTGAAACAGAGAGAACGCATGAAAACACAGAGAAAGAAAACCCTTCTCAGAAAAGGATCTGTGACATGCCATCGTGAATTGGGCAATCTGCCTCATCATTCATTTAAAACAAAATTATATACTGTATGTACATAAATGGATCATATATAGACATGAATACTGATGCAGGGATCTAAATTATTGATGCGATATCTGTTCGGTGTTATAAACAGAATTCCTGTTGGCTGATTTTTCTCGTGTAAAGTGCGTAAAGCATTACATGGTGCAAAACGTTTGTAAGTGATTCTCTTGCACCAGTCTCACGTGAACATGTATAAAGTTCATGCTATACTTTCAAAGTAGCATGCATTTTAACATTTATCTTGGTGCCACACCTTCAAATGTACAGTAAGTCCATTATCAATGAAGCTTTCATTGTTTTTACAAAATAAAGCATTTAAATTATTTCCTGCAGTAATTGACAGCATGTCACAGATGCTGTTTCTAAAGTATATATATATATATATATATATATATAACCCAGAGCATTTACTGGTACTGGTATTTGGTAAAGAAACAAATACACTGATCTGTAATGCACACGTAATATAACATAATAAAAACATTTATAACTTCATATATCTTTTTATAACATTTTGCATTGCTTAAGTACTTAAATGCTTTATAGACACTTTTAATTAAATTGTAAAATTATTATGTCACTTCTTTCAGTGGACTTCTAATAAAATAAAAAAATAGTTGCTGAAATCAAGGTGAACATTCTACCGTACAAAAGTCGCTAATATATCTTCTTTATATATAATACATCTTTTTTATTTTGTATTATTCTTTTAATTGCATAAATCTTTTGTTACATCAAATATATTTACTGTCACTTTTGATTTACTGAATGCATCCTTGCTGAATTAAAGTATTTCTTTAAAAAAAAAAAAAAATTTCCCAAACTTTAGTTGGCTTTTATGGGTGCAATACAATGACACAGTAGCTGCCAAAGAGCTATTCTGCCATGAGCATCGAGGAACAGAATGAGTCATTTCATTATATATTATATAACCACACTAAACTTAATGCACTTATGGGAACAAAATGACAAAAGAAAGCAAGGCTCAATACCTTCTCCAGATTTGTGGCTCTCTGTTGGCATCCAGTGGTCTGACTAGAGGAAAGGACACAGACAAAGTGTCAGACACAACATACAGAAAAGCCAATAACAAAAGCACGCACTCTTTATGGTGCCATGTACAGTTGATTCCAGCCAACCTAACGCTGAGAACATTTTCTTATAATGCATTTCTAGTGTTTATTTGTGCCGGAGCAGCATAAAGGTGGATGTTAGCACACGTTTACACAAACACGCCCCTCACACGGCGAGGTCCGTGCACTGGAACAAGGTCACCGCTGAGGGAGAAAGCAGACTTTGCACTGCAGCGCAAACAACACACATACATACATACATGGCTTCCTCGAACCGTGTAGGACTGCTTACTGTGGGTAAGCATATGTGACAATTGTATTGCAGTATAGGTAATTTTACACTGATATAGACCAGCACATTCATTTATACCCTGTGCCATCAAATAAAGGTTTAATGTAATTAAGTGCAATATAAATGAGAAAACAGGCAGATCATTGCATGGCAGTGACGTTTGAGGAGGCGTCTGCTGATTCTGTGTTGCAATATAAGGGTTGAGTCAGTCAATTCCTCATCTACCTCCTGCCTCGGTGCCATTGTGAAATACAGCAGCCAGCTCAGAGCTGGCAAGGCGACTGGCACACACACACTTTCACACACATATTAACATTCGCTTTCTCTATCTGAAATGCACACACACTGAAAATCACAGCAGTGCCGGGTTTTTTTTGCAACAGCAGTTGGCTGGATTTGGCTGCGTCAGCCCTCTCTTTCTAAGAGCCCTTGAGTTTGAGCACCAATCATCAGCTCAGCTGCCTCGCTCTCTCACAATCCCCCTCAACCTGCAGCCGTGGGTCAGTCTGGCATCTGTGAATGGACTTGAGCTTTAAGAACAGCAGGTATCAGGCACTGCTATAGCTGATGCAAGTCCGAGAGCACAGTTTTTTTCATTTAAACCTGCAAATAAACGGATCCAAGAATTTAAAACTAGAGAAAATGATGATGTAAAATTCGGAAACTCACTGAAAAGAAATGTGTAGTTGTAGTTTTAGGTGTAGTTTTGTTACTTTTTCACCCTGAAATTGCTAGTAAATGGAAAGAAACACATTGAGTTGAATGGGAAATACTCAAGCAGAAAGACTGATATTGAATTCTCCAATACATGCTCCATGTATCATTTACTTCAAATTAACCTAATTAACTACTAGAAATAAAAAAAAATTACAATGTGTTTCTAGGTCACTAATCAAATGTAACCAATTTCATTAAGCATGAAACCCTTTTCTTTTATTAAACACAAGATGCTCTTCGAATGATTCTAAATCAAGTTGGAGAATGTCATTAAAGCAAAAGGAGAAACCAAATACTAAGATGTTCTGAAATTCACTTATCGTTTAATATCCACTCATTCAAATTAATATGTTTAAAATGTTATTTGAACAAAAAAAAAGCAAGCAGATGTATTTTGACTAGTGGTCTTAAATAGCATAGCACATGCTGGATTGCAAACAGAAAATGCTAGACATTACAGTGTTGCGGTTTTCCTGTGCAACTGGGCTATACTAAAAAATACAATTACATTATTTCTTAGACTAGTTTTGAATGTACTGCAGCTGCAAAGTTTTTTTTTCTGAAGACAAAGAACAATAACAATATTTTTAGTATATATTGTGAATTATTATCTTTAGGCTACTTGTATTTATCACTTGAATGCATATCTGGCAACATATTAACCTCAAGTATAAGGAGAAATGATGGGGAGCATGTTTGGTGTCACCTCACAATCTAGAGAGGATGTGAATTTACATAAGGAATTGGATTTTGAGGCAGGTTAAATGAGTTTGGCATTGTAGATTAGGCCTAATTGCACAAAGAAAGACAAAAAAGAGTGACCAGTGGAAAAGAAAAAAGTTTGGTCTATTAACAATGGCCCTGAGATCAGAATAAAATATTGAGTTTATTTTATGTGTACAAACTACTATGTGTTAAAAGAACTGGGAAATAGACAGTATGTGAAAACAATTAATTGACTGCATTTTATGGATGGCTATGTCAGTGTATCACATTGTGGCAGTGTGATTCATTTTAGTTACTTACATTTTAAGGAATTTATCTAAAGAGCAAAGCAAAGGAAGAATTAAAATAAAACACCAATTTCTTTTTCAAAGTTGCAAACTAAAAATATTGGAGTATCTTTTACTATTTCAGTCTTTATATTTGTCATGATATCATATTTTCAAAACATCATGCTTAATTCCCTTTTTTCGCAACTACTTATGCAATTTAATAGCCATTTCTGAGTGAAAACTATTGAAGTCAAATTTTCCAGTGTTTGCATTTCTTTGGAGCGGGTTTTAAATCAGCTCTGGGCACACAATTTGTCTGGGACCTGGCAACCCTGATCACTGCCCACCTGGCAATAGCAACTTCAACATCACTGTGCACGTGACATAGAGAAACCTATAGGTCACAAGGTTGGACTTCTGACAACCGTGCCATACCTTTACATGAATTTGAGGTGCACTTACACCAAGACGGGCAGCATGCAGTGCAACATTCGGAAGGTTTACATTTCACAGCATCTTTAGCATCATCAAATTAAATACACCAGAGCCAAACTGCAGTCTAAAATAAATAAACCAAGTTTCGGCTAAACACGACAGGACAAACGATGAGTGGAGCTGCATCATTACGAAGACTTATGATATGCACCCATCCATAAAGCAGAGCTCCGGTCACACGTACACCGACCACATAGCGCTGCGCCTACGAATAACGGAGATGCGCAAATCCAGTGCATCCTGCCTTCATAGGTTACTATATCACCTCGCAACGCTATTGGTGCTAACAATAGGTGTCGTATACTGGCCTGATGGCTGTAATGTTGACAAAAGCTTGTTTAAGAGAAGATAAAGAAAAGACATGCGTCACTGTCTATCCTTCTGAGACCCAGCCAAAAAAAAAAAGTCAAATAAAGTACAACACATGTATATTAACTAAATATTAAGCTTATTAACATTTGAATTTTAATAAGCACATATTATTTACACCCAAAAACAAAATAAGCATATTCAATTATATGCATTTACTTAAATATTTTCCGATCATAAAGGCCAGTAATATTTTAATACAGGCCACACCCCCACGATGTGCTCTTTTATACCCTCAACTCGCTTTAATATGTTCTCGGACAACACTAAACACAAAACATAATGTCTACTGATAACTTAATTGGTGGCTTTTATCAGAGCATTACATCTTTAAAAGCAGCACCTTTCCCATCCTGCCAAACGTCAATGACCGTCAGGTTATTTCAACACATAAAATGCCCAGAAGAGTGTTGTGCATTAACTCAGCTCTATAAAGTGCATTTTACAAGCAATAGACAGGAATTAAAAGATGCTTATCAAGTGTTTGATAAAAGACAGCCAGACTAAAGTAGTTTATGTAATTACATTTAAACTTAAAGGTGTTTTATAATAAAGACACACTTTAAAATAAGGACGAAGTTATAAGGTCTAATATTTAATATTATAATAAACGTATTGTTATTATAATCCAAAACGTGTTCTTACCGGTGTTTTGGCACATTGCGTTGGTATTCTGGTAAGTGAGACGAACTGAAACATTCCCAGAATAACTCTCAGCTTGATCCCCATTGTTTGAGTTCACCAAGAAAAGTCAGAAATAGTTGTGTAAATAATATATAGCAGGTCCAACGTCCAGTCCTTACAGTTGTCCGTTCTCTATGAATGATTATTCCACTTTCACATCCGATTCCAACCTCTTTAGTCCAAGCAATGATAATTTACTCAGTAGATTCTCAAAAAACAAGGCAATTGTCATCCCTGTCATGTCTTAACGAGAGAGGGAAAAGGACAAAAAATGAAATATCTTAAGTTTAAAAGTAGGTAAGCTAAATGAACAGACCACACGGAGTCCTTGAATATAATATCAGGCTTTTGAGAGGCTCAAGATGGTCGTAGGGCGTATTTATTGTAAATAACTAGCCCAATATATTTAATTTTACAGGAGAGTTTTCCATGCATTCCGCGCATTTCATTTATGCCGGCTCCCTCGCAGCAAAATTCCCGGTGGCACCAGAGTACGTCCTTATGATCCAGAAAATTATATCCGGTAACAAATAAATATATCCTCAAGAATCGATGTTACGAGCCTCCAGAAGGTCTCTGTGTCTCCCGTCTGGCATTTCAGACCCGCTTTGTGCGGAGCATCCCGTGCTACTGTAGGTCAACAGAGAAATCATGCCCACCAAAACCCATGATGACGCTCTGCTTGTCAGACACAAGATCTTATAATTAAAATTTTCGACATATACATAATCTACTCTGTCAACGTGCGCAATGCAACCCACATGCGCCTATATGAAATAAGAATGAGAGAAATGCACCTTGATATGGTTAAGGTCGTTTTCTCCAGTCTCTTATTTGCCCTTCAGGACTCACACGCTCCGCAACTCCGCGCGCGTCACCGTCGCGCTCTTGGAACTTTTCTTTTTTTTCCTCCTGACGCGCAGACTTTGCTCGCGCGCAGAACCGCACAGGTGTAATGCTCGCGCATCGCCAAGTAGACTAATTATTAACCGACTCCACCAGTCTATTTTTGAGTGTTTTTCCCTGTGTTTTGGGTTCTTTTTTTATAGGAAGCAGGCATTTTGCAAAGACGTTATCCATTGCAAACAGGCAGGATGGTAATTATAAAACAGCCAGTTTCGTTTCTGGATGTGGATTGAATGATATATAGCGGGGGCAAACAGTTAAAAGCGAAACTGCGGGGTTATATCTTTAAGGAGTTAAATTTGTCTCACCTGAGTAGGTCTACCTGCCTAGTGTATTCCTGTTGATTCCGTCATATGTAATTATGACTGAATCAGTTACCACACTAATTATATTATAAGGTTTCTTAAACATTTTTACAGGAAACACCTGTTTACCTAGCTACTAGATCACTGCGCAGCACCATAGAGAATATCAACCGGAACTATATTTTTCTGCGGAGTAATTAAACTTAAAGGGACAGTTCATATGTTGTCATCTATCTACTTTGTCGTTTTCTTACGTAAAACTATATATACATATATAAATAATAGTTTGACTGAAATTTTTGAATTTATTTTTTACCCTGATTATTTTTCTTGACAGCCATGGCATTTGCTCCAAAGAATGGAAAACAGCAGCTTTGACCTTTTAAAATTCTACAAAATATATGAAAGTGACATAGGTTACTAACTAAAACTGAGAGGCTTGTGACTGTCCCATTGACTGCGGAAAAAATAAAGCTGTCATGGCCCCACAAAGTAATTGTCAAAATAGTCTGCCATCAGTGGTCGAATCTGAATTTTATGAAGCCAACACTTTTTCTGCGCAAAGAATAAAAATAGCGACATTATTCAACAATTTGTCTCCTCCAAGTCAACATAACGTCATACGGACAGTAACAAGCCTTAAGGTTTTCATACAAATGATCTCAAAAGACAAACAAAGCTTTTATGGTTTTGAGCTGATTCTTGACAAAATTTTCATTTTGGGGTAGAGTAACCCTTTAATGATAATTCTTTAAATTTTTGGCATAGCTATTCTTTACTTTTATGTAATACAATTTCGTCCAATCGATTTTGAGGATAGGACTAATTTATGCAAAATTGTAAAATTCACAGGCTGGTTACACATGCATTGCAGAAATGACATAATTAAATAGAAAGGGTTTAAAACCTGAAAACCTGTTGTTAACCAATGCTTAACAATGACCCACATCCATGCCAATAAGCAGAGTTTATAAAGAAATAAAATAAATCAAATTCAGGGAATTTGAAAATAAAAAAACGTTCCTGTGCATCAACAGCAATGAATATATTACTAAACAACACATCTTTTAAAGTCCCTGTGACTTTATTTTCAGGTGTTTTTTTGAAATAATTAGGTCGAACAGCATCTGAACTGATTGACTTAACAAACCTGAACCCACTCGACTTTGCTTGCATGTGAAGACCCTCAACATCACCCACAGGTATGTTTGGGTTATACAGAGCAAAAAAAAATTCATGTGGGCTGCAGGAATGCAGGCTGTTCTATCTCTCCTGGACTGCTTACAGCATTAAAGCTGACAACCGCAAAGAGCCCTTTCAGAGTATAACTATCTAAACGCCTTCTGGAAAACCCAGAGTGGTCAGGAGAGAAGGTCCAGCCATCACATATCCAAATAAACAAACCAGGCCAAGGTCACAAGATTTCACCACTGATACTGCTGAACTGTGGGTGATGTTGTTGATATTTCTGTGAAGTCTCTCCAGACGGTGCCCTAAAAGAGTTTAGTTTTAAAGCGTCAAAATGATAGGTGCGCTTATAGAGACAGACAAGCAGAAAAAACATCATCAAAACTGTCCCTGACTCATTCCTGAAAGCTGTATCTCCAAGATCAGACCTAAGCAGAGAGGAGCACCTGCATATGGGCCCATGCCATATCAGAAAACCACATCAGACTGAGTTTGAGGCCGTGGAGTCACAGAACAGCCCAGATTGTCAACATCTGCACAGGCTTTGGAAATGTGAGGCTTCTGTGACATTTTTTCCTGCTGTAGTGGATTCTAGGACGTCAGGAAAAAACATTGGAAACTGGGAATGACGTAGTGGAGGTTTTTGTTTGCTGAGAGGAGTTAAAAAGTAGGGCAAAAACTATGGCAAGCAAAGCAAGCCTATGAGAAATTTTAGGCTATTTTATTATCCACAGCATGAATCAAATCAAATATGCAATAGCCAAAGTGTTGCTTACCTTACTAATAATGCTTCTGGAAAAAAAATAAGAGACCACTGCACTGTACTACTAAATCAGTGACGAGCATTTCATGCCAGTCTTTGTTAAATTTCTACACAAACATCCTTCAAATAAGTATTGATGTACTTATTTGGTGAGCACCTGAATCCAATTGTATTTAACGGGAAATGTATAAAAAGCACTGCTGTATTCAACACTATCCTCTTGCAGTGTGACCAGTTGGATGGTCACAAAAGTCTTTCAAAAGTAATTAGAAATTTAGAAAACACATGCCAAAAACAGTGAAAAGAAAGGTTTTAAATCAAGAAGGCCTCGATCCTAGCGTTACCGGCACAAGGATTAAGTAACCGTCTAGTTGCTTCTATCCTTAATATTTCAAAGATGGCAGTTCACAAACAAAAAAAGAAAATGAAACAAACGTGCATAGTTTTGTATTGTTGGTGTATTGGAGAGATTAACAGTTTTAAGAATATAACCCAAAAGAAACAGATTTTTCTTATTTTTTTCCATAGCTGTATATGTCATGAATTTTGGGGTTATTAAGTTTTTTTTCTTTTAAATGAACACTTACTCAGCGAGGACGCATTAAACTGATCAAAAGTGATGGTATTTGACCATGTCAAATCAACTGTGTTTTAATAAACTGTTTTAATAATCAAATAATTGCATCACGTTTTGCCTGAAATCCTCATAGCACCGTACATGTGCATGTACCGGCAGTATCATGTTTCTGATCTTGTGTCGCAGCTGCAATAATCTACAACAAATGCAATAACAATAATAAAAGCATTTAAATGCAGCCTTGACATAAAAAATCTTAACAACCCCAAACATTTGAATGGTTGTGTAGAACAGTGAAGTTTGCCAAAACAAAATCTATAGAGAAACAGAAACGCGAGCAGATGAATAACTGAGATCCAAAAAATCTTTAATTATTAATCACTTCAAAACCCAGTGACATTAAGGCTTGCATTAGAGGGTGATTTCACACAAAATCAGTATTTGATTTATAAAGATGAAGGCGCTCTGGTGAATGTCTAATGCAGGTCTTCCATCAAATGACAAACCCTAAAATATTTTTTTATTCTTCAAAAAGAATAAGATCTACGCCTTGTGACAACAGGGGGTCTGCGAAGAATTTGGATCCAGAATAAGGGTCTGGTTTAATATAATCTTGTGAAATGCATTTGATAGGCAGCCTAGAGCTATTACACGGGGAAAAGAAACTTCTCATTACTTGCCAAAGACCTATTCACTTCCTGTTCAAGATAAGATTATTTGATGTTGCATTCAATATAGTTGGATAATAACCAGCACCTGAAATAAAACACACTGGGCAGCACTGATCTGTCCATCTGTATAACATTCTTCCATGAGAAACTCTCTCCCACACACACACACACACACACACACACACACTGAGCTTAACAAAGTGCACAATGTGTGTTTTCACTGTTTTGATGAACTACTTTATCGGGAATGCAATGTTTCCATAACACCCTTTCCAGGTGCAGTTACAACGTCGCCTGCAAATGCAGGAAATACAGTAGGAGTACAGGTGTTTAAAACACCACACGAGAAGCCATGT
Organism: Enteromius fasciolatus; assembly: GCA_032361145.1. Taxonomy (NCBI): domain Eukaryota; kingdom Metazoa; phylum Chordata; class Actinopteri; order Cypriniformes; family Cyprinidae; genus Enteromius; species Enteromius fasciolatus. The sequence continues at coordinate 6,357,875 of JAUMHR010000064.1, forward strand.
TGGCCTATAATCAACCTGATTTGCCTTGCACCCCTTGTGAGTTGGGTGAAAGTACAAGGGCTGAAATATTGCTGCGTTTGTGCATTTGACACACGGTGACCCTAGAAACGTTTATAAAAACTATAAACGCAAAATACAATCCACTCTTCAACATTCATTCACAACCTGCACTCTCTCCATAACCCTGTGCGAGGAGCTTCTTCTAGATTTGCCTTTTCCTTGCTTTATTTCTCTTCTCCATTACTGCGCATCTTGTACCTCTCCACGAACTCGGCGTGCTTCTGTCTCAAGATCTCCTGCTGCTTCCTGAAGCCATTCAGTCTGAGAAAAATCAGAAAGCAGCATGATCACACACACTTCTAAAATATGATTATGCTACCATATGCAATTATGCAAGAGTATGGTTTCCAAATGAGAAGTCATGAGAGAACTACAGGGGATTGAAGAAAAACTAATAATTATATACATTTAGTAATTTTGCACATATTTATTAAATTATTAAACAGCGAATAAACGATACGAATAAAGATAGGATAGATCAGGAGTGACAATAGAAGAGAGATGGGGGGGGGCTGCGAACCTGCGACGCCCAAAGTGCAATGGCGCTGAATTTTTGTGCACTGCCCACAAGGCTATCGCCACCGCTAATCTGTTAACTTAAAATCTAAGGACGGACTTAAATATTTGACATCAAAGGGGATTTGGCTGATTTATAATATTCTAATCTCACAATGCATGCAATTTAGCATTATCCTAAATACCATTTTTTGGCCTCAAAGTGTTCTGCCTTTATCCAAAGCAGATGCTTTTTTTCCAAATCGACTTACAAATTACATTTGCCTTTAGTACTGAAAACTCATTAGGGGGCTGACTCGGTTGCTAATAAAGAACAAATCCATAAAGGCTGTCAAACAACATGAGATGAATCTATAATCATCTTACATGATCTCTGCTTCGCATGTTAACAATTTATCCTCAAACGCTACAGCTTTTGTATTCAAAACCTCTGATGTGCCTCCTGAGGCGACACGTGTAGCTTCAAAGAGTTCCCCACCTGGCTCTCTCTTTGGATGTGTTGTAGATCTCACTGATGACTCTATCCTTCTCATCCATGAAGTTATTATGGACCTCTTCTAGTTTCCTGAATGACAGACCAGCCCAGGGGTCAAAGGTGAACAGATTTACTGCCAACATATATATTTGGAGGGGTGAACAGACATTCACAACGTGCCCACATAACTTTAGGGTCGCATTTAAAAGGGCACATGGGCCCTGACAGGGAAATAAAACATTTGTTCATTTTTCAAAACATTTTAAGTGCACTTCTGCTACGCGTCAAGCGAGCAGTGTCTGTTTATAGAAGATACTTAATCTCAGTCGCCTGAAATCAAGGTGTAAAAACATTTAGCTGATACTGGAAAGCATAACCAAACATTAGGAATAATGGGAAACCAGTGAACATGCTCTACTGGGGTTTGTCTGGCTCTGGGACAGACGAAATGCGTTTCAAAAACAAAACATCATTATCACATACTCATCAGAAAACCGACGCAGAAACAAAAGAAAATATTTTGCACTGTGTTTCATACAAACAGTTGCAAAACATTCACTTATCAGAGCAGCATCATTCAAAGTGTGTTGGAAAATATTAGGAATGCGAATGTTGCATCAATACCATGCATTAGCTCTTACCTGAACCCAAAGTAATGTATGGAGAGACTGAGTAGCATGGTTAGCACGCAGTAGCCCACCAAACGCATGTTGCGTTTCTTGCTCTTTTCTTGTTCCTCAGCCGTGTTCTCTTGAGGCTGGGCCTGTCTGAACTGCTCCCAGTAACGCATGCTCTCGGCAGCCTCTGCTCTGAAAAACAGAGAGACATAACACAAGTTTCAAACAGGGCTTTCTGCATGTTGCTGTGGTGTAATAAGGCTTGAAACATATCGTTAAGCAGGTGTTGTGACTCTGAGTGGTTGCTAGGGTGTTGCTATGCAGTTGTTTAAGCATTCTGAAAGGCTTTCCGCATGTTGCTGTGGTGTTCTGACTCTGAGTGGTTGCTAGGGTGTTGCTATGCAGTTGTTTAAGCGTTCTGAGGGGCTTTCCGCATGTTGCTGTGGTGTTCTGACTCCGAGTGGTTGCTAGGGTGTTGCTATGCAGTTGTTTAGGCATTCTGAAAGGCTTTCCACGTGTTGCTGTGGTGTTCTGACTCTGAGTGCTTGCTAGGGTGTTGCTATGCAGTTGTTTAAGCAATCTGAGAGACAAACTGCATGTTGCTGTGGCGTTTGGAGGCTTT
>JAUMHR010000064.1:6368403-6383075 GCA_032361145.1 Enteromius fasciolatus
GGGAACCAAAATGACAGGACTAAACCAAATACACAAAGACATGGGGGAGACAAGACAGACGGGAACATTATGTTACAGTTACTAAAAGAACATGTAAAGTTTTCCTGTTTAGTTTAGGGTTGAAATATGACTTGTGACTGTGAAATTTACTCCTACACGTTAAAATATACGCTGTAGATCTTCTACAATAAGTTATGTATACAGCACAATTTCATACCCAAAGGATGCTCTGCATAAAACGATTTTAAAAATAATAAAATAATCATAAAAGATGACTAAGAAATAAAACTAACAATAATAATTAAATATTAAAAATTGATTTAAAATGTATTAATTAAAAAAAGAAGAAGAAGAAACAGGATGCATAAACAACATGATGCAGTGCAGTAAATAATATATAGTATTATTTATATGTGTGTTGATATTAAAGTCCTACTTAATGAAAGTGAGTTGGCTCTCTGGATTTCTCAGTGCTTTTCTTAGGGATGCAAGACGAGCTGCTTTCTCCTCACCACCTGACTGGACTCCACGCATCATCTCTCTGACCTGATGTTGTACACAAAGCACACATGCTTCATTAGACATATAAGCAATATTTGTCGTTTGCTAAGAATGGGATCCTTCCCCATACACGGAGTACATGGTGTAGAAATAAACAAGCATTTCTCTCTGGAGTCTGACCTGTTCAGGTGACAGAGGGGTGGAGCCAGTCTCCATGGAGCCTTCCTCCTCCTCTTCCACATTCTGCAGGAGTCTCTTACTAATGAGCTGTCTGTCTCTCCGTGCCTGCCTAAGGGCTACGAGATAGATCAATACATAAATAATATATATTATTTTGTAATACATAAAACTAATACATTACAAACGTAACGTATATAAAATCAACAGAACAAACTGAGATATGAAACACCTTTCTCAAACTCTCTTCTCTTGAGTTTGAACTCCTCGTGATTATTTTTGGCAGATCCACTTGCTTTATGACGAAGGGTTTTTAATCTCCACATCTTTAAGATGACTGTCCACTGAATCCAAACAAAAGTTTGCGCCTTGATTATTATATTTTAGGATTTAGTGTTTATCTGTTTCTCTCATCGCATATTCTAACGTGTTTTATTGGCCTGCTTTGCTGAGGTTGTTTTAAAAACGTAAGCTGTGAAAATGATATTTCAAAATAAAAGTGTCTTAGGACCTGATAAATAAATCCTATTTTAATTATTATTATTATTATTATTATTACTACTGCAATCATACTGAAAATAATGGTTTAAACAGCTAATTTATAGACACTTCATTGTTAACAATCCTCTCACCCTTAACTGTGTTCGTGTCTTTTATTTTGTAATCTTTGAATCCAGTGCGTACTCGCGGTTTGCTTCACACTTCTGTGAAGAAGATTCGAGTGAACGCTAGCAATTCATCTCGATGCTATTAGTAAATAAACTCAGAGTACATCCACAGTTTCATATACGGTTTTTAGGTAGGTGAGTATGACACACTTGCGCTTTTACTCTAAAAATAAATCAGGACAAATCAAGGGTTTTTATTTGTCCGGACATGAAGGCCACATGTTTCTATACGTTACCATGCTGTAATATCGTAAATAGTACAGTTAAGTTACGTAATCGTTTGTCAAATGACATGCTTTTTAAATATATTATCTTATTGCATTTATAATAATAATGCTATACTGGCCACTAGTCTGGGGTTCTAGTTCAGTGCCAAATATTTGATTTGTATGCATGTTAATGTATTTCAAAGAGTAACTGTGTTGCCCTGAGAGCCGCTTTATTCTTACTCTTATTTATGCTGTACTCTAAACTCTATTTGTCAAACAAATATATGTTTATTTATTCAGGTGACAGATTCTCCCGAGGTTTATATCCACCATGTCAAAGGCAACCAAACGCAAGCACGTAGTCAAAGAAGTTCTGGGGGACTTTGTCACACCCACTGAAGACCAGCATATCATGAGGGTACAATTACGGATCTGTAAGGCTTTGAAAACTCAGTATTCTCATTATACCATGGTAACTAATTATTCTACACCTCTTTCACACCACAGGTCTTGGGAAGTAATGGCAATAACCTCCACGAAGCTGTGACTGACAGCGGCGAGCGTTTCCTTGTCAGTATGCCTACTAAATTCCGCAAGAACATCTGGATCAAACGAGGTGACTATACCTTTCATGGATGTATAGTGATTCTGCTCTTGAAGACGCTATAAGGTTTTCTTCTGTCCTTCTGTTTGTTAGGAGACTTTGTCATTATTGATCCCATTAAAGAAGGAGGGAAGGTGAAAGGAGAAATAAGTTTCATACTTTACAGGGACCATATTCAGTACCTGAGAAAACTTGGTGTCTGGTAAGGCCTTGTCTTTTTAAAATAATTTAATTCAATATTCAACACTCTCAATATGTTTCTTTCTTCTTTTGAACGCAAAAAAAAAAATTGTATATATATTTATATATACTTTATATATATATATATATATATATATATATATATAAATAATAATATACTTATTTATTATTTATCAATTATTATTTAGTTTTAATTAAGTCTCAATAAAACAAAATTGAAAAGTGTTTAGTAAACAGCATTTTCACACAGGCCAGAAGGATTCCAGGAGGATCGTACATCCAGTGAGAGGAACGAGGGAACACCGAAAGAAAGAAGTGACAGAAAGACCGAAGAGGAAGAGGAAGAGGAGGAGGAGGGTGACAGCGACTCTGAGGATGATGACAGTGATCTGTTTGTAAACACCAATCGTGCCACTGTTCTCTACAGTGAGAGTGAGGAAGAGACGGATGAAGATGATGATAATGAAGAGGAGGAAGATGATGAAGGAATAAAAGCATAAAAAGACAAATGATACTAGAAGATGCTCCCACCACAGCATGACCAAGAACGGTTTTATATGAACCTTAATTGTGCTTAAAAACCTGGAAAACCCACACTGATGCCTGAGACTGAGCTAATTTTGTATTGAATTGTTTCTTTCTGATGGCTTTCAGAAGTTTCTGCTTTAGTTTAATTTGTTTCAAATCTCAAACACATTTTGTTTCATTAAAAGAAACATTGTATATTATAATTCTTGTAAATACGGTGTTGTAATAAACTTTGTTTTGTACACTTGTCGTTTTGCCCACAAGTTTTAGCTGGTTTAATTCTCCCGAGTAGTACATTTACACTGTACGACTCACTGAAGGTCAGATTCAAGACAATGTCAGCATGAGATTAGTTCTCATTTTCATGGTATTTATCAGGTTTTCTTAAAAAAAAATCACCCTTCCACAATTTGTCTTTTTATTATTATGCATCTAAACATATTTAAATCAAGATTATTCTGCTACAGGTGCAAAATAAAAATAGGTTATTGTTTTCTGGCAAATCTTCAAAGAACCAAAGTATGAGTATGCTTTAAACAAGATTTTAGACATTTGTACTTGAGAACAAGACAATAGAGGAAGAGCAGCACTCTTGCAGGTACAAAAAAAGTTATGACCATTTAAATACTCTGGTTATTGGGAGCAGCATAGGTTGTAGATCAGTTTGAAGTTGTATTTTAAGTGTTTCTTATGCAATTCATTGCGCTGACGCCAACTTCCTTTTAATTTAAACATCAAATTTTCTTTAGTTGGTATAAAGGAGGTTTTTTTTACATTTACCGTCACAAAAACCCTGTTTATAAAACCTTTAGGCCGTTATCGCAGCAACATCTGAAAATTCAAGAATATAAAAATGTATATAAAATACCTTGCAATGCATAACATCAGTTTTCAAGTGTTCGTTAAGTATGAGAACTTGCTTTAACTTAAAAAAAAAAGTTCAATCGGGTCTAAGTTTGACTCTCAGCGTTGCATTTCTACATTCAGGGCTGGGTGTCGACGTTTCGTTCCAAAGCTGGAACATCTCTGCCGGGCTCCGCTTGTGCACCAGGAGGATGGTGTGATTCGCACAGGGTTCCTTGGGCTCATCTAGGGGGAAGTCAAAGGTGAGGAACGCAGGGTGGTTGATAGGGTAAACTCCAAGTCTCTGAAGACACATGCCTACGTAGACATCATCAATGGGGAACAGATGGACCCTCTGCGACACCTCCAAAAGCCTATGTGCCAGAGAACCAGAGTAGAGCACACCTCCTCCACCAGGGTATGATGGGTACAGCCCTTTATAGAAACTCTCCGGGATGTAGTACTTAGTCCCATTAGAGCGTATAGGTGCTGCATTGTTTATCACGTCCCCCACGACAAACGACTCCATTTCCTTCCTGGATCCATTTGAGGAGCTTCTGTCTGCCTCCTCAGCCAGCAGATAGTCTAGGACAGCAGATGTCCTCACAAATACATCATCATCACCCTTAAAAATGAAGCGGGCGTGTGGGCAATGCCTTGGAAACCAGTCCCAGAACAGCACGTCCTTTAAAGTGAGGTTGTAGAAGGTGTCCATGAAGTCCCACTGAATGATATCACCATATTTTTCACTCTCTAAATGCAATTTCTCTTCATTATTTAAGTCTTCAGACTTGCCCAGAAGAAAGACCCTGCGAACGAGCCTTTGTTGTCCACCTAGTGTTTTTATATTATCTGAACGCCCCCATGTTTCTCGTATGGCGTCCCTGTTCTCAACGTTTGCAGTCAGAGTTTTGATAGCCATGAGTAATGTCGGTGCCCCTTTCTTTGCTTGAGCATCACAAACATCTAAAGGATTTATGATCAGCGGATAGTCTCGACAATGCATGTTGGTAACAAAGTTCTTCATCTGATTTGGTAGTTTGGCGTAATCTGGCATGGTTTTCTTAATCTCAAAATTTGGAGAACATTCATCTCCAGTGCTTCTGGACATTACTGTTTTGTAAGAAACACTGGATGGGTTTTCATCCAGATGAGGTCCTAGGATGGGGTTATACCGGCTATCCGTCATGTACTGGATGATGTTCCACAGAGCGCCACTGTCTAGCTCGCTTCTCCAGAAGGATTTTGCAGGATGAGGAGCTAGATCTCTGGAGTGTTTGAGACCGGTGGCGGTGAAGTGTGACGGGAGCACAGAATGAAGAACATGTGCACCATGGGATGGCCCATGTTTCATGACATAGCACAAAGCAACTGAGACATATAAGTAAACTGGCAGCAGCAATATGCACGGCGAACAGAAGAACAGAATCCGCCGGCGGTATCTATACAGACATGAAGCCATAAACTGGGGAAAGAAAGATTAAGAATGTTAAATCATTAAATGTGATGTTTTTTTCCTCAGATCAGAGGTCTTCAACCCTGCTCTGAAAAGTTTGTTTCCAACCTGCTTCAGCACACCTGCCTTTGCATTTTCGAGCAATCTTGAGGAGCCTGATTAGCTGCTTCAGGTGTGTTTGATTAGAGTTGTAGCTAAATTCTGCAGGATAGTGCATGGATCCCCAGAAACAGTGTTGAAGACCTTATAACTTATTATTTCATCAACAACAGGCTCACTCACTCACTGGCATACAGTTTATTTAGACAATAACAAAAAACTAAAAAAAAAACCTATCATAACCGTAGTTTACACCAAAATGTTTTTTTGTTAAATATTACTAGCCTACATTACTTACATTAACGTACACTCATACATTTACATGACATTGTTTCTCATAAAATGTAGTAAACGATGCTCCCTAAACAATAAAAATAATAATAAAAGTATTTAAGTTTAAAATTCATTTAAATAAAAAAAATAAAAATAAATAATTATATATATATATATATATATATATATGTGATTTATAACTATATTAAACTACTAAAGGTAAGACTACCATAAAAATCAAAGCGCAGGTATCGTTGATTATTTTATTGTCCCAACAACGAAATTAAAAAGATAACCGCTATTACTAAACCGCTTTAAACTTACCACGTTTTCCTGGTGATGTATTTTATGATGAATTTCGCGTCATTCACATCGTAATTTCCATAATGTACGCAAAAGCTAAAAGATAACTATAATATATAACTATAACTATATAACTATATGTTTATAAGAAAACAAACCAACAAATACGTTCCTAAGTAGATTCAAATTCCCTTGTTGCTCGTGCACTGTGAAGCGCGAGAGGTCACCTCAGATGTGAAGTTTAGGTGTGCGTGCGTGCGTGAGGCCTCGCCCACGATACTTGTGATGAAAGACGTCAAGAGTAGAGCGGGGCAAGTTGTCTCACTTTTACTCTAGTGAATATTTCTCAGGGTAGTTATTTTAAAAATCTGTATAGCAGAAATATTGAAGTAATGAGTACTTAAAATCTATTAAACAGATGGAAACCAAACAATTTAATAGGCTGAACAAATAATAGAACCTTTTTGTGAACAACCTCCACAATTAAACACTAATCTCTGTTGTCCCCTATTTGCTGTAGGAATATACATATACACACAACTGTTTTAGTAGTTTCATTCACTAAAGTCTTCTTGTTTGACAAGTGTGGTGGGTTGTCACCATGTATTGTGTTTCCATTTGAAAGCTCACAGATAACAGGTCACTCCCCTTAGGGAGTTAGAGCAGATGATCTGTATTGCAAAACAATATCAGTATCACTGTTGATGCTGATTATAATCTAGAATTTAGAATCAAATATTTTCATCATTGTGATGATATTAGCATGAGCACACCAGACCTTCTGTGTGGAATCAATCATGTTCTCCCCAGGCAGCTCGCCCCCACAATCTCATTGTCTTGTTAATAAAGGTGTTTCATACCAAGGATTTTTTTAAGATTCTGTCACCACTAGAATAACTGATTCTTGACAGAGTCTTGCAAGACAAGTCGAGCTGGTTAAGTAGGGGTTGAAGAACTTTGAGCTCCTCTCTTGCTTCACTGAGATGTTTTTAACATCTAAGCAGTATTACTATTAAACGTTGCATTGAAAGTTTTCTGAAAAACAAAAACAAAACATTTACAAATGTCAGGTTACAAAGAAACAGTAACGCTGAAATAAAGTTAAATTCTGAAGTAGAAAATCATGTAGAAAACATATTAAGTAGTGTTTTCTTTTTCTTTTATTATTTTATATTTTGGTAGTACTTTGGTAATAAGTTCACATTTAGTAATAGCCATTGGCTAACTGCATTATAGTGAACATGAATTAAGAATGAAAAATACTCTAAATTGTTTATTAACATTACTTAATGTTAATTTCAACATTTACTAATACATTATTAGAATCAAAAGTGCTAACATTATATAATGCGAGGTAAAATTAACAATAAACAGTTTATGAATGATAACATAGATGCTCCAACAAAGAGTATTGCTCTGACTAATGTTACCTTGATGTAAAGTATTACCCATATCTTTCTCATTCTATCATTGTCTTAAATAACTTCATGTACGTTTATTTTTAAAATCGTGTTAAATGCATTCGTCTGATGTCAAATGTTTTTGGACTCACAGACCTCACAGTACTTTTCAAAAACATTTTCTTACTATCAAGACATAAACATCACCCCAAGAAACAGACATACATCCCGATGAGTTCATTTTTTAAAATGGTAGGAATTAAGATTTATTTTTTTTCATATGAACAAGTGGTTTGAATTTATTTATTTTTTTTACAAGTACTATTTTTTTGAGAAAACTTGCAAAAATTTCTAGCATATTCCAAGTCAAGAATGAACATGAAAAAAGGGGATTTATTGCTGAATGTCAAATGAAAACTACACTTTCACTGTGTGAATACGACTCAGTTGCTGCGGTTACCATGCACCCATCTATCTGAACCACTAGAACATGCAGAGGGAGGGAAGCCTTCACAGGCAGAGAGGAAGAACAGAAGAAACAGAGAGAGAAAGACAGGAAGAAAATCAATTGGTGAGACGAGCGGTGCTTTAAACGACTGTGTGCACACAGAATGAATCTTTGAACGTGTGTGTCTGTGTATGTGTAAGTGTGTGCATCTGCATGTGTGTCTAAGTGTAAGTGTGCGGGTTTGTCTCTTCAAATGTAGTAGTAGGTTGCTGGGCTCTGGAAGTAGGGGTTTACACTTTAGAATCCACCTAAAGTAGCACGTCTAGTAGCCGAACACGCATTGCTTCGAACAAGTCACCAACTTGCATACAGATGTGTCAAAAATAAATAAATAAAGAGCGCAGACTGGGAACAACCCCGCTGAAATGAAAGCCAACAAAAGCAGAAAAACACATCTGGTCGTATCGTTCTTCTTTGTCTTCCCAGCATGACGCAGACGCGACGGGCAGTCATGGATCTGTTTTATGGGCAATGCAGTTTTCGATGAAAAGTCCTGAGACACAGTGCGGCTTAAAGCTGCTGGCATAGGAATGGGAACGTGTGGGAGAGAGATGTAGGTCCGTGTAGGCTAGAATCAGGCTGGATTGGTTCCTCCGCAGGCCAATGACTACACAAGGAAGGAAGGTTACAGTGCAATGAGCTCGTGTCACCACTAGGGGGTCCGGTTTAACCCTTTAGCTTTAACCCAGAGCTCCCTTTCGACAAAGCCAACATCCTAAAAAGAGTACAAGCATACGTATACACACACAGGCGCACGTCGAAACTCACAACACGCACACGCGCTCAAAACGCTAACCTGAAGACAAACACAACGTGAACGCACGGACGAAACGCGTTCTCGCACGAAACTGCGTACACAAAGACACGTACGTATACACTGAGGTTCAACGATACTCTCACACACACGGACAGAAGTGTAAACACATTCATTGGACGCACAGACCACCGTTTTGAAAACCCTGAACACCAGGGCCGATAACTGCGACCCAGCGTCATGCCCTGTGAACTCCTGCGTACCTCTGTTTCAATGGAAACAATATGCGACAACCAGTTGAGAGAAAGAAAAATGTTGAACGTAGAAAACCAAAGACGAACGCAAACGGCGCTCGGATGCGCCAACGAATCGGCATCCGATGCAATTTAACGTCGGTTATGTGTGCGCGTGAATCCTAGTCATGTAAACAAACACCTTACACAAAAGTGATTTGATATTGCATGGTGTCTGAATAATATCACAGTTCAAATGGGGAGATCCTGAACGAACGAAACGAACGAACGAAGAAAGAACAGAAAAACATGTCTATAAAACCCAAGAGTCTGTTTTTAAGAAAGGCTACAAAAATTCAACTGAACCTCCCTCGTCGGCAAACAGCAAAAGGCACCACAATATTATTCTATTTCTAACTCGTGAAAAAATTGGCACGTAATTCTTCTTCGTAATGCTGTAAATCAAAAAAAGGAATTACATATAAATAGTTTTCCCCCTATAAAAAAAGTCTTTGCTGCTAGCTAGTAGACAATTTTTGCTGAAATGAAAATAAATATTTCATTTGTTTAGAATATCTGTCTGTTATATAAAATAAAAAATATTTCTCATAGGTGCAGGTCTATAGCATATCATTTGTTTTTCGCGCCTACGCAAGTTCGTTCGTCCTTGCTCTTGTCAGTCTTTTTTAAAGGGGTGCATTGTCCGGCCTGGACCGTGACTGCGACAGTTTGTTAGCCTGCACGTTTCCCCGGGAGCCTGAGCGTCCCGTGTTGGTGAAAGTCCGTGTGTCGTTGGGTCGGTAGATGGTGGCCGGTTCGGTGGCATTCATGTTCTGCATACTGAGAAACGGCGTGCTCTCGCCGCGGCCGAGGTCGCCGATCTCATCGTCCTCCCACTCGCTGTCCGACAGGCAGCTCTGAGAGCTGTAGTTCCTGGGGCCCGGTGAGCGCTGCGACACGTGGCCGTTAAGCCGCGATCTCCTGCGCCAACGATGCCCGCTGCTGCTCTTCTTCGGCTGCTCTCGGGAGGACATGTACTCCTGCGTGGTCTCGTAATCCTCGTCGTCCACAAAGCGGTACGGGCTGGACGGAAGGGAGCCCGTGCTCTCCGCCGCGTAATACGGGCGCCGGGATCGCCGGTAGCGATGCAGGAGGGGCTGGTTGTCGTCGGGCGAGTATGCTGCCATGGCGATGGCCGAGGCGGCAGGCGGCAGGGAGAGGGCGTGGCTGGCGTTGGGCGTGGTGATCTGAAAGGTAGGCACCTGCGGGGGCAGTGAGGAGTGAAAGTCCACCGGAGATAGACGTGCCGGCGTGGTCAGAGCAGACACGTATCTGTGAAGACAAAGAAAAACAAGGGGTGAGAGACGGGATAGACAAATGTTTTAAATACACACCATTGTTAAAGGAATAGTTCACAGCCTCTGGGGGATAAAGACATGTCTTCTGTAGCAGATTGATGGGTTTTTGTAACAAATAAAAAATATATTTCTATTTTTTAAATTATAAACTCAAATCACCGAGTTACGGCAATGGCTGTATGCACGTTTGCAAGGGAGTCTAGTTCCGGCTTCTTGACTGACGTCTGACTCGATGTATGACGTAAGACAAATGAGGATAGAGCAATATAAATGCAGATTAAAGATTAGACAAATTAAAAGTAAAAAACGAGAAGTTAAACAAATTGTCAAAGAATTTCACTACTCGATTCTGTCATGAACGTTTACATGGCTGTTGCTGGAAGTTAGTAATTTGAGTTAATAATTTTAAAATAGAAATATATTTTTTTGTTTTTGTTACAAAAACCCATCAATCTGCTTCAGAAGACATACAGTATGTTCAGGTGTATGGGTTAGTTTTACAAAAGATATATGCAATTCATGGAGCTTCAAAGCAAGGGTCACTATCCATTACCAATCTTTAAAGAGTCTGGATACATTTTAGAAACGTGATACATTTCTTTTCATGATTCTTTAATGAATATAATGTTCAGCATTCATTTGAAATACGTTCAGATTAATGGACCTTTTTCTTTAAAAAAATAATATTGACCTCAAACATTTGAATGATAGTGTAAGTCGTCTGCACGTTTTAATTTATATGAAAACATATTAGCACATTCAGATAAAAATTTATAGCGAACAAAACATGTTTTTGAATCAATGATTTATGATGAATTCAATCTAAACTACACTAAATAAAAAAAATCCTACAATGCAGTTTAAGAAAAATGCAACAATGCTTTATTTTATATTGAAAAAGCATTTAACTAAATATTTTCCCATAATAATTAAATTTCAATCTGTAAGTGATTTACTGAATAAGCCTCTTTACATCATCCATCCAATCAAAACAATTCATTAAATGAATGTGAATTCTTCTTTAGAGAGAAAAGACAGTGAAGAAAAGGCAGAGCAGTTGTGTTTTGTTACACTGCACTGCTACCTGTTGGAAAAAACAGGAAAAATGTTTTAAAATGAGTTACATTATTTAGGCGATACCTTAATCCATGGCAACAAAGTAGGAACTTGATAAGGTGTAAGCTTCTGTCAACACACTATAGAAACATATCTGCTTATATTGTACTGTCAAATATCAAATTCCTGATCAAATAAACTTACAAACTTATTTAGCCAACAGGAAAACCAAGCAAGCTTATTTTTTCCTGTAACTATACACAGTGTCTTTTATCTGTGAAGTTGAACACTACTGTCGTTTCCTTTTCACTCACCTGTCACTGTGAGGTGAGTCCCGCAGGGAGTCGTAAGAGTCTCCGTACTGTAGGGGGCACTGTGTAGTGTCAGGATACCCACAGTATGCTGCTCGGCGGGCACGAGCTTCCATACACGCCGGACTGCTGCATTTACTGGTGCCAACAGAGGAAGAGAGTGCCCCCGACTGGCAGTCAGAATGTATGCTGTCCGTCCGCTCCATACTCCATGTGCGCTCCTCATGCCTGAACAGCACAATGGGAAGTAAACAAAAATGTGAGGAAAATAGTAAATCGGCACATTAGAACGATTTCTGAAGGATCATGTGAAAAACCAGCTTTGCATTTTGCAACTATTCAATTGTATATGTGACTTTTTAGTATTTTTGAATAAATAAATAGGATAATAAAGAACCTTTAAGAATGAAGAATTTTTCCTATTAATCACATCCTTTTGTACATAATATATGTGTACTGTGTAAATATTTACATGCATAACGCATGCATATATATATATATATATATGTTTATATATTAAATATTTATAATATAAATTATATGAATATCTACATGTAAATACATGCAAATAGTTTTTACAATATACTGTATGTGTGTCTACATAATACATAATACATAGTAAATATTATTATTTTATTTTGTAAGCAATTCGTAAGAATTTTTGTATACATACACACATATATATTTTACATACTGTATATATAACTATATATGAAGAGTTTATTTGCAAAAATGAAGTTTTTGTTTTTTTATGTTTTTATTGTGTTTTATTTTATTAGTTAGTAAAAATAAAAAAGTTATTTTTTTAACCTAGTCAAAATAACCCAATTGCAGTTTGACTTATTAATTGTAATGTGCAATGAAAAAACATGATTTTTGAGAATCTGTTTTTGCAAATAACCACATACACATACAGATAGATGTACAAATATTAGAGAAAAAAAGTAAGTAGTTTTGGCTAGTTAGCTTAGTCAATGAACAGCTACATCGACAGATGGACAGAGGATATATTAAGTCAAGGATCTATATATGGATATATTGGCAGATGAATCAGTCAGGGAAGAGTCAGTACCGGTGACTGGAAGCGTGAGAAGCTGTGGAGGTGTGGTGGGATCGTGACGACATCCGGCTGCCTGAGAAATTGCCTGATGTCTCTGTTCCGTGCCGTACTACTCGCTCAGTTGCTGGGACATTCTTAGATATATACTGCAATATAAAGGGTCGCATGAGATGGTGGTGTTCTCACCCCTGAGTCTGAACCTAAATGTATTTACGTTTGAAGAATGCCTAGTCATCAATGTGGGCACCACAGGAAGCAGTTTATCACAATAATGTAATCTATTGCAATTTACTGAACCACAATACAGTTCACATAATCTGAACCCTTTTCACAAATACTGGACTTTAAGAACTAATCAAAGAAACAAACCCAAATCTTTTACACCAAAAGCAACATTAAATGCTTCCTAAGGACTTTGGACACTAATTTAACTCACATGCTTTATCATACCTTCAATGATTCAATCTCCGGAATATGCAAAAGATATATCAGCATACAGGAAATGAGAGGCAGGCAGACTCACATCCACCATGGGGATTTCCTCAGGGCCGGGTCCGGGATGGTTGGGTCCGTTGGCCAGCATGCGGTTCGGATGCTCCGCACACATGTTCTGGTGCAGGTGGTTATGCATCTTCTTCCTTTGTTTCCTGAAGAAACATTCAATCTCAAATCTGATCTGTGATTTATACAACGACAGCAAATACTCTAATATTTCAAACAGGAAGGTATCTACACATACGATGTACTAACCTGCAGATGCAACATACAAAAGTTACTTTCATTAGGTGTAGATTAGGGTTGGATGGATTGATCATATATTGTTTTAATAATGGGAATAATATTATCATTTAATATTTATTTTATCTTTTTATTTTAAGAA
Source organism: Enteromius fasciolatus (assembly GCA_032361145.1). Taxonomy (NCBI): domain Eukaryota; kingdom Metazoa; phylum Chordata; class Actinopteri; order Cypriniformes; family Cyprinidae; genus Enteromius; species Enteromius fasciolatus. Next base: position 6,381,826 of record JAUMHR010000064.1, read on the forward strand.
ATACAATTATATCTATATCTTGATATAGTCAAATATTATTGCAATTTAAAATACAATTTTCTTTATTTAAATGTATTCTAAAATACATTTAGAAATGATTATAAAGAAATCATTCTGTTGATTTGCTGTTCAAGAAATATTTTTTACTGTAAATGCTTTTTTTGTGGAAACTAAATATCGTTAATGTTACATTTGCTCAATTGCTAATACAATTATTAATTTATTAATAATAATAATAATAATAATAATAATAAACAATTATACTGGCCCCTAACTTCTGAACAGAAGTATTATAAAAAATATATAGTGATATAAATTTCCTCAAAAAGTGAATTATGCTAATACCACATATCTTTTTTTTTTTTCTATGCTTTTTAATTTAATGTGTGAATGTGCACAGCTCTTTCTGGCGATCGCTAGAGTTCCTGGGGCTTACTTGGTTTTGCAGTATGCCACCACACACACAATGCCAACCACCAGCAGTGCCACGCAGATGCCCGTTATCGTCAGCACACGTTTTTGGTACAGCTCCTCAGCCTCTGAATGAAAGAGAGCCATGGACAAGCACACACATATGCACAGACGTACATAGAGACAAACACACATGTAGACGACGACCATTGAACACACATACATACAAAACAAACAACCGCTGCATCAGTAGCAGCCTTTAAGCCATGTCAAAACTCATTCAGCCTAAAACATTTCCTAACTTCAGTCTACATATCAGTTTATACTTGTAAACAGTCATATTTGTCATTTCTAAACAGATTTATTTAGTTAAAGGGACAGTACACCTAAAAATCAATATTCCGTTATTATTTGCTAACCCTTGTGTTGATGTAAACCTGAATGATATTATTTCTCCTGTGGAACCAAAAAGGAGATGTTTAAAGCTTTAAGTCCAAGCTACAAGTTCTAAATAATCTTAATAAATGGGGACTGGGACTGTAAACAAGCTTTTCATTAATTAATAACATCTCAAAGCATTATAATAACATTTAAAGGTTTGCAACTTGGAAAATAGCCTATTGCACAAGACATATCAATGACTTTTATGATGCTTTCATGGAGCTTTTTGTCCTTTTTAGAGCTTAACAGCTCCAGTCCCCATTCACTTCCACTGTATGGAAGAAAGCAGCTTGGACACCAATACGCAAATATAATAGATGGACATATACACTATATTACCAAAAGTATTCGCTCACCTGCCTTTACTCATTCTATGAACTGAAGTGCCATCCCATTCC
>JAUMHR010000064.1:6409588-6427936 GCA_032361145.1 Enteromius fasciolatus
CCTATATCTCAAACCACTCAACCATTACTGCCCTTAAGATGGGCTGGATGGAGCTCACATTAGTTACACACACACACTAACGGCACATCAAACGCCTCCGACTGATGTGATATACTCCAGAGACTGAAGCAGGTGGGGAGACTGGTGAGTAAAACAGCAGATGAGAGAGGTGTCTCCACAATAACACGCAAACTCACAAAACAGACATGAATGCTGCCTCAAATCTGAATAGTTGTGTGCTGTTGAACTAATCAATTCAAACAATCATATAGACTGACTGTCCACTGAATAATGGATCCAAGCCACATTATAGAGGCATTTGACTTGGGCAGCTAAGCTTGAAGTCAACTAGCAGTTACCCAAAAAGAAATGCCAGTTTTATTGTATTTACTCAGTAGTGTACTCAGCTAATTTTATTTTTATTTTTTGAGTAAATAAAACAAATCTGAAGGCTTGTAAAAAGCATGTCGCACAGACAAACTTTTCCTACCTGATCTCATGGCATAAATGTACCTTGATGCAGTTTTTAGCAAGACATGGTATATGTACCAACAAGTACATATCACTGCAGTTTCCAAAAGAAATGAACACTAAACTATTATATAAATTATTCTATTCTATTAGGTTGCATAATAAAAAATAAAAAAAATTAAAAAAAAATCGAGCGCTATGCACTGTGCTAGACTGAGACTTGTCACAATACTTGTTTCCCTATTGTTGGTCTGTTTGCCTCTACTTTGTAAGTCGCTTTGAATAAAAGCGTAATGTAAACACAAGAGGCAGTATGAATGATAGCTTTACATATATCCAGCTTCAAAATACTGGGTTGTTTCAACCCCACTTTGGGTCGAATATGGACTAACCCAGCTGTTGGGTTAAATTTTTACGTTACATTTTTAACCCAAAAGTTAGGTTAGTCTATATTTGACCCAAAGTGGGGTTGAAACAACCCAGCATTTTTTTTTAGAGTGTCTCTATGGCTTTTCAGGTAGGTTTGTTCAGTAGCTCACAGAGTACAGAGACAGTTAAGAGAATCCTGTGTAACTACGATCTGATAAAACGAACAAACGTTTTTATATCAGTTTTGCATTTGTTAACACTATTGGGTAGCTTTGGGATTGGATTTAATACTTCCAACATAATAGAGCATTATGTTTTAGCAACAGTCCCCTTATATTTCAATTCTAAACCGCCACAATACATTCCTATATCAATGTCATAAAAATGTGCCAGGGTTCACATATAGAACCTGTGTTCCAGCACCACTCAGAAACAGTTGTGAAACGTGCAGTAAGGTACGTAAAAAAAGATGCACAAAAAGTGCGCAGAGGTACATATTTCTGAGACTAGGTTAAACTTTTCACCCATTTTTATTAGAAGAGTAAATGCAATTCCATATTTAGGCCAAATGCTAAATTAAATAATAATCTTTAGGTTGCATGTTTTAAAACGTAAAACTTCCAAGCAGAACACCACTCACTGATTTCTTCAGAAACTGCAATAGGCTAGCTTATCTGAGCAGAGCTAAAGACAGGTCCCAGGGGCTTTCACAGTAAAGGCATCTTACAAAGAACATAAAAATAAAGTACACACAGACAAATCTGCCCCATGATGAGCAGGTGCGCTGGTCTCCTGTGACTCTCACCCATTTGCAAAGATTGAAATAATGGAGCTCTTACTGCTTTGGACGCTGACGTAGCTGGTGGCGTTTTCTCTGCCCAGCGAATTCTCCGCCACACAGGTGTAGTTCCCAGAATCTTCTAGTCTCACTCTGCTGATGTGAAGCTTTGAGTTTTTCCTGCACAAAAGCAACCAATACACAACGACAGAGAGAAATTGAAAAAAAAACATCAGGGTTTATAAGGGGCAGAAATTTAAAGAGAGACAAAAAAGTCAGATGAGATATAGGAATGAAAAGAAAAAAGACTTGTAAAGAGTGTATATGTGCGAATGTAGTTGCTATTTATTCCAGAAGGACATGATCCTGGATCACCATGCTGTTGGGCCTAGAACGACATTGCTATCAGCCAATCAGACTATAGGATCAGATGCTGCGTTCGAAAGTCAGAATTTCCAATGCTCTATTCCCGAAAAGTGCAATGAAATGGAAACTGATGCGGAAATCCCAACAATTTTGCCAAGATGAGGTCACATAAACATGCCAGCAGAGAAAACCATTTAATAAATCACCAAAGTTGCGACATCATATTATATAAAACCTACAGGCAGCCTTTGTTCCCTTCAAACCTTTGCTTGTTACAGGCTAATAAAATATGATAAATTGTTGACACTGCCGATAATCCTATACACCTATACACTTTATGTCATAGCACTGGACAAAAACAAAAAAAAATCCTTACATTTCCATGTATAATATTTATTTTCTTATTAATATTTGATTCACGAAGGATGCATTACATGACATTAAAGACATTTATAACGTTAAAAAGGCTTCTATTTTAAATAAATAGAATATATATATCAATCCAAGAATTAAGCAGCATAACTATTTTCAACATTGATAATAATAAATGTTTCTTCAGCGTATTAGAATGACTTCTGAAGGATCGTGTGACAACGAAGACTGATTTAATGATGCTGAAAATTCAAATATATTAAATGTATATTTTAAAATACATTCAAGCTGAAAACAGTATTTTTTTTCTAATTGTAACATACTGTTATTTTTTGGTCCAAATTTATTTTGATAGTCCACTTTAGATATTTCACTAAACGTAGTCTAAATTACTACATCTCAACTATCAGCCATTAGATTATTAAAGGACTGTATGCTTAATATCTTCTAACACATTATTTGATGGGTCCACAACATACTAAATACTTTGCATGTGTATATCAACTTACTCTGCTTACCCTACAACCTACCCTACCAGTCTTCCCTGACAGTTAGCAGTCATGTAGCTGCAAGTGAATGAGAGTTAGCTAACATTATTTGCAAAGTTACTTGTAGTTAGAAGAATATGTAAGTGGAAATTAGAAATTGTTTTATCCAAATCGACTTAGAAAAGAGGAACATCACAAGCAATGAAGTCTGTACGGCTGGAATCAGATATATCCCATACTGACTTTGTGCTAGGATTTTTCATAGGAATGTTGTTCCAGGACCTGGAAGGATGTCGGTCCAGGAATATGTCCTACTTGGCTTCATCACATCATGCGTGGGGTCTCTAGTGGTGGCAATGTGATACTCGCATCGTCTCTCTGGCCTTCTACTCAAGTCAGCATGTGGACAGCTCATTAGAGGAGCAAAGCTCTTGAAGGAGCTGAACGCAGAGAAAATGGCAGCTGCGTGTATCATCCTCTGTCCTTACTTTACCTCCATCGTTATTAAACCATCCCTGTCCATGCTGTCAGCTCTTTCACTCACAGTTCATCGGCGTAAGTGTGCGTACGGATGTGAGCGCGTGGCTCCGTGACTGTGGATCTGCAGTTTCAGCACACACACATTTGCAAAATTACACAAGGGGCCAGTGAACAGGCAATCCTGTTAGAGTGATCTGCTTTCTGTGGAAACGTGCGCCTCAGCATTTTTTCTCGGAGAACAGAAGAGGACCGACGCGTTACGGAGTGCCCTGAATTCTCCCGCATGTTTCTTTCCCTGCGTCCCCAGCATATTGAGCAGCTACATACAGAGCGACGGTGACATACGGACTTCATACAGTTACATGTGCACTATTGATTTGTGTTACAAACGGCTAAATGACATTGATGCAATGTTACCGCAACGTGCACAGCTCAGCAACTTTTTATTAGACGCTTTTGCGAAACGCAGCTTTCCCATATATTAAGACATTTGCATGATTATGCAATTCTCGCTGAAGACTAGTTTATCTAGACCCCAAGCGCATATAAACTTAGTCATATGCTTTTTTTTTTTTTTATTCCGTTCTCCACCTACAGACGCCACTGAGTGAGAAAGTATTGCGTGTTTGGGCCCACACACTCTCCCCTCAGATGCGCTGGTAACCCACGGTCCCATTGTCAGAGAAATGCAATGAAGAGGAAGTTACCCACAATTCACTGATGGAGCTTCCTTAAGATAGCCGACCAGAGCCTGGAGATTCAATATCAGTAATCCTGACTGAAGAGGAACAGTTCAGCCAAAAATCATAATTTTAATATCATTTACTGAATATCTTTCAAACCTATGTGCCTTTTATTGGACGTAAACATAAAATTACCACGTTCACTTGACACTAATGCAAGTAAACTTGAATGTAAGTTAAACTACGGTTTAAAAATTTGGTTTAAAAACACATAATGCTTATATTCAGCACGGACATGTTACGCTGATGTGAAATGACAGTAAATACATTTGTGACACTGCACCATAATAAGCTTTAATAAGCTTTCCATTGATGGTTTGTTAGGATATGATAATATTTAGCCAAGATACAAGGATTTGAAAATCTGAGAGTCACCTACTGAGAAATACACTGAGAAAATCACCTTTAAAGTTGTTTAAAATGCAAATGCATTTAGTTGTTTAAAAATTTTCCACAAAAATATTAAGCAGCTCAACGGTTTCCAACAATGATAATAATAAGAAGCACTAAATTTCTTAAGCACTAAATCCTACCTGTTCTCATGGCAAAAACATACCTTGGTGCACTTTTTAGCATGGCACGAAAAATACACCAATAAGTACATATCACTGTTTCCAAAAGAAATGAACACTAGAGGCAGTAATTGGTTGCATCAACAAATGCCTTTTTATATCAGTTATATTTAGACTGCCTTTTAAAAAAAAACATTTAGGTATGTATTTTTATGAGACCAGGTTGACTAAATCCGTATAATAGAATTATTTCTGAAAGATCATGTGACATTGAAGACTGAAGTAATGATGCTGAAAAATCATCTTTGTATCATAGGAACAAATTACATTTCATATATATATATATATATATATACACACTTATTTAATATTGAAATACTATTTTAGAAAACAAATGTTTTTAAAATTTTTAGCAAATAAATAGTTGAAGATTTATTTCGAAGACGTACAAACTAGTTTTTTCAAATGTATTTTGTACTTTCCCATGAATATGAATGAATATGACATGGTGAAATACTGACTGAAATAATATTTGTATATTACAAAAGAAGAAAATGCAAATGAGAGTTGAGCAGTATAACAAAAAGTTTAAAACATAGCTAACATTTCTTTGTGCTTCTCAAACAAATCTATCACATTGCTTCAGAAGATTTAGAATTCAGAGCACAGGATATTTGGACCAAGATTAAGATGTTTTTTTTTGGGGGGTACTGCTTTTATTACATGAGAAAGAGCAGCGTGAACTTTCTTCCTAATTTCATAAAGAAAAAAAAAATCACGGGTTTGGAAAAACATGAGAGCGAGTAAATGATGAAAGAGTTTTCATTTTGTGTGAACTACTCCTTTAACAAGACGTCTGCGTCTCTCTCTCCTCTGAAAATCTCTGAGTCTATTTACAAACTGGGACAATCTTCTGCTTGAGTTGATGGGAGATGTATTTTTAATACCTCTGATGCCAAGAATAGTTCTGCCAGCGTATGAGTAGTGTGTTTGCTTGTGCATCTATGTGTGTGTGTTTGTGTTTGATGAGTCTTACTTGTTGGATTTGATTTTGACGTCTTTCCTCTTGCGGAGCTGGCTGCCATCTTTGTACCAGTTGAAGGAGGGGCTCGGGTTGCCCACAGCTTCACACTTGAGTGTCAACTTTTTACCTTCCAGGAGCCACTGAGAATCCATGGGCTTCACCTTCGGAGCTGATGCTACAGACGGAGAAAACAGACAGAGAGTGAACAGAAGAGAAAAGCAGGTTTGCCTAAAAGACAGAGAAAGCACTTTTCTTTAATACCTCTTTGTTTCTTGAAGACGGCAAAGAGCAATATTTTTGCCTTGATTTGCACCGATTTAAATAAAAACCGCAGAACAGAGAATATAATGTTGCAAAATTCTCGGGTGCTCATTAATTCCACGTTCATTTAATATTTATGCTGAAACATTTTAGGAGAAACATTTGAGACAAAAATATGAAACATAACTGGATCAGGCAATATGGATTCCTTGAGGTGGAGGTGAGACTGACTAAGGTGATAAGTGGAGAAGGAGGACAGGTTACTGGAGAAAAAAACAGAAACAGATGGAGGGAGGGAGGAGAGAAAGAAGAAGGCATGACGGCTCAAAATGCAAGGAAGCATGTTGAGAGACAGATGCAGACGGGAGGATGAAGAGAAGCAAATAGACGAGTGGGAAAGCAGAAAGAAGTGAGAAATGAAAGAGCGTGTAAGAGATTAATGGGGCTCATCTTTCTGCAGTTTACCTCACTAAAGTAATCCATCTAGCAGTGAGAAACAAGCCCAATATTGGGACTATGTACAGTAATAAAAATACAGTACATTTAGTGCAGCAAATAATGATCACACACACATAAAAGATTTTTTTTTTACCGTTAAGATTTTTTTTTTTTTTACAGCTTCCTCAAAAATTTCCATTACTATTATATATTTGAAGGTTTATTTTTGGAAATTCTTATTTTTCTCAAAAGTAATTCTTATACCACTCATTACTTACAGAACATTTTTAATGCTTTTTTAATTAAATTGGCTTAAATTAAAATGTTTATATATATATATATATATATATATATATATATACACACACACATACATATATATATATATATATATATTTATATACAGTGGGTACGGAAAGTATTCAGACCCCCTTAAATTTTTCACACAGAACTGTTGACATTTTGGCAGATTTATTAAAAAAGAAAAACTGAAATATCACATGGTCATAAATATTCAGACCCTTTGCTGTGACACTCATATATTTAAATCAGGTGCTGTCTGTCAGGTTTCTTCTGATCGTGCTTATGATGGCTCTACTCCTTCATTTGTGTTTGATTATACTGATTGGACTTGATTAGGAAAGCCACACACCTGTCTATATAAGACCTTACAGCTCACAATGCATGTCAGAGACAATGAGAATCACTGCCTGAAGAGCTCAGAGACAGAATTGTGGCAAGGCACAGATCTGACCAAGGTTACAAAAACATTTCTGCTGCATTTAAGGTTCCTAAGAGCACAGTGGCCTCCATAATCCTTAAATGGAAGACGCTTCGGACGACCAGAACCCTTCCTAGAGCTGGCCGTCCATCCAGACTGAGCTATCGTGGAGAAGAGCCTTGGTGAGAGAGGTAAAGAAGAACCCAAAGATCACTGTGTCTGAGCTCCAGAGATGCGGTCGAGAGATGGGAGAAAGTTGTAGAAAGTCAACCATCACTGCAGTCCTCCACCAGTCTGGGTTTTATGGCAGAGACGGAAGCCTCTCCTCAGTGCAAGACACATGAAAGCCTGCATGGAGTTTGCTAAAAACACCTGAAGGACTTATTTCTTACATCTCATTTTTTATGTTTTAAAAAAAGCATGGTGGTGGCAGCATCGTGCTGTGGGGGTGTTTTTCAGCTGCAGGGACAGGACGACTGGTTGCAATCGAGGGAAATATGAATGCAGCCAACTACAGGGATATCCTGGACCAAAACCTTCTCCAGAGTGCCCAGGACCTCAGACTGGGCAGAAGGTTTACCTTCCAACAAGACAATGACCCTAAACACACAGCTAAAATAACGAAGGAGTAGCTTCACAACATCTCAGTGACTGTTCTTGAACGGCCCAGCCAGAGCCCTGACTTAAACACAATGGAACATCTCTGAAGAGTCCTAAAAATGGCTGTCTACCAACGTTTACCATCCAACCTGACAGAACTGGAGAGGATCTGAACTTGTTGCATCTTTCCCAAAAAGACTCATGGTTGTATTCGATCAAAAGGATGCTTCTAGAGACCTGCACTCTCTCGGGAGTACCGCAGGACCCAACGTGCGGCGCGGGACAAGATCTGATGGGTCCTCACACGTTAGTGCAGGATGCGGGAGAATATAATTATTTATGGGACTCCCGCAAAATGGATTTATCTTAAAATTAATTTAATAAAAACAAATATTCTGTTATTTTTCTAATGCACAAAAGCAACAAGAACGAATAAAGTAAAAACAATTCACAAGCGCAATGCAAATGCGTAAGTTAATTATCGTGTGGTTCATAACTATAGACCCACACCGAGGCACAATGTCTGAAGAGCATGACACAGATGGAAGCCAAGTTGTACTTGTTTTTTCTACATTGATGAAGGAAAAAAATGCTTATTTCTTTTTTATTTATATTCAAAAGAGAAGCAAGTGAAAGAAATAATAGAGTAGCGGGAAGAAGCAGTGAAAATAAAACTACTTATATGTTTAAATAATAGATATTTTTGCGGGAGCGGGAGCATAAAAAAATCTGTCCCACGCAGGTCTCTAGATGCTTCTACTAAATACTCAGCAAAGGGTTTGAATACTTAGGACCATGTGATATTTCAGATTTCTTTTTTTTTTTATAAATCTTCAAAAATGTCAAAAATTCTGTGTTTTTCTGTCAATATGGGGTGCTGTGTGTACATTAATGAGAGAAAAAATTTACTTAAATGATTTTAGCAAATGGTTGCAATATAACAAAGAGTGAAAAATTGAAGGGGGTCTGAATACTTTCCATTTCCACTGTAAATAAACTATAAAAATACTATTATTAATACATACAGTTTGAATAATATATGTATGTATTATTTAAAATGTATATTTAAATGATTAAAATACTATAATTTATAATTTAAGGATATATATTATTTAAATTATACTATCCTATACATACCTTATAAATGATTCAAAGTTGCATAATTTGAAACATTAAATAAGATATAAATATAATTTTTCAAAGATTTTAATCTCAAATTGGCCTAAGATTTTTACATAAAATATGTTTTAACATTTCTTTCCTTTGATTTTGAGGTGAATTTCCAAAAACCTAACAATAATATTCCTGTAAGTGGATACTCATGAAACAAAGGACTTCAGGTACAAATTTGGACACAACATGTTATAGACGATTGTTCATTGTTTAACTGAGTGTGGCTCCATCTGTGGTTTTTCTCCTCCTCTCTCTCTCTCTCTTCAGAGCAATACTTCATTCTGTCACATCCAGTGAAATCACACCTTTTCGTTTCCAGATGCTTCTGACACACACACACACACACACGCTCTCTCTCTCTCACACACGTTTTGATAGACACACACACTCCAAATGTTTAATACACACTTACACCTCTCCTCAACTACAACACACATATAGTCCTCATACAATTAATGCACATGTACAGTAGCACTCACACACACACACACACACACACACACTTCCCTTCTTATCACATTCTTGCACGTTGTAATTCTGCTCACGTGGACTCAGGAGCACAAGAGGAAACCTTTACATGTCCAAGAGAGAGTTGCAGCTGATTGCTCTGTTAACAGAAACCCCCGAACTCCTGCTCACAAACAGCAACATGAAAAACCTCATTCTGAATCCATCCAATCAGCTTCACTCATCAATACCAGCCAATCTGCTGCCTCGGCAACTCAAGCTACACTTTACCATGAATCTACCACCACTTCAGATCACCTAATTTGACCAGAGAGTCAAAACCACTGTCGGAGAAATGGACACACATTCTAAAACACCTTAACATCGAGGGACAACTAAAAAAATAAAATAAAATAAATAATAATAAAATAAATAAATAATAATAAAAACATGTCTAAAAAAATAAAAGCTGAAACACTTACATAACTGTTATATTTTATATATTTACATAGCCTATATACATAAATATTAAATTAAATCTGAAAAAAATAAAATAAAATAAAAAATTTGAATTGGTGCCATGCAAAAACTGAATAAAATATTCAGTTAAAATAAAATTAAGAGCACATAGAAATATGTATAAATTATTATAAGTAATGAAATGAATATATATATATATATATATATATTTAATATGTAATAAATATATTAGTTTCTAAATTCTAAAATAATTGCATGAAATGCTTTATATTTAAATAATATATAATACATGTTGCTTTTATTTGATGCACATTATTTTAATTAAATAATGTCCTTGTTAAATTTGTTCTAAATTAAAACTTGCTCTGCCTCTAAAACAATGTTTGCTAGTCTCTCAGTTTTATTTGGGCTTTTGCCACTTTTTATACACAAGGACCCCAACCAGACTCAGAATTGTGTCCTATTAAACCCAGTTACTCCAGTTAGACTGTATATCAGGAGTTTCTTTTGTATAAATCAATAAACTATCAGCAACACAAAAAGTGGAAGTATTGGGGACAGATGTCCAGAGGACGAAAGAATAGCAGGCATTTCATGTTCATCATCGAGTTAACTTCTGCTTGATCAGTAAATCCAAGTATAAACACACAGGCACACACTAATAATAGTGACAGCGCACATGAAAGATGTCTTTTCTTCTCTCTGCCCAGCGCTCCTTCCACTCGCTTTGATAGTCCTGGAAGTCTTTTATTAGAAATAGTATTTCCGTCCCCGTTTCCTCTCTCTCTCTTTCCACAGAAACAAGGTCTATGAGATGAAGCTGACTGTTGCCCTGTAATACAAGTTCAGACCGGTTTCTGCAAATATTAAGGGAAAAGAGCTGCCTGCCTTTTAAAACTAGTTAAACTTCTTATCAAGCGCATGAACAAACAATCAAGCTCTAAAAACACATATCAAGCACTGTACACAATTATACAACTGCAACATGTACAGTACTGTTGAAAATTATAAGGTTGGTAAGTCACCAAGGCTGGATTTAGTTAAAAACAAAAAAAAAGAAAACATACACTACATTAATTACATTAATATTCTCAAACGATATAACAATTTAGAAGAACAGTTTACTATGTTGATGTATTTTAAAATGTAATTGATTCCTTTGATGTGAAGCTGAATTTCCAACCTCACTCCTCTAGTCTTCAGTGTCACAACATCCTGTAAAATCATTGTAATATGATTATTTGATTACTATAAACCTAAAAAGAGTAACATTTATTCTTAAACAGATTGTTTTAACTTTATACAAATTTTTACTTCAATTTAATGAAACCTTGCTTAATAACAGTATTAATGTCTTTAAAAAGAAAACTTTTGAACAGCAGTATATTTAAAGGGTTAGTTCGCCCAAAAAAGTAAATTAGGCTGTGTTTTGCTCACCTCCGAAGCAGGTGTGTATGACTTTCTTCTTTCAGATGAACCCAATTGGAGTTATACTAAAAATTGTTATATTAAAAATAAATGCTGTCTCAAAATTCTTTTTTCAGCCCTTGGAGCCACATGAGGATATACAATACATAATGCATACTTGCACTTTATTTAACGTCTTCTAACTAAATACAAAAAACATATATATATCCATGGAAAGGCTTGGAGAGTATAACTCATATTGGATTTGTCTGAAAGAACATGCTTCGAAGGTTAGTAAAACACAGCCTATTTTTCATTTTTTGGTGAAGTAACCCTTTAAATTGCAGCAAAAAACAATTATATCTTTCATGTTTCAGTGAATGAAAGATTCCAATACCCTATATAGAAAAGATTGTGATTAGTCAATTAATCAATATATCAATGACTAGTCTGGAATATTTAACATCCTTGTTGTCATACATCTGAACTTAAAAAAAAATGGCTGGCACAAGGTTATTGTAAGAGTCTCTGACATCACCCAAGACAGAAGTGTGTGTGTGTGTATGTAAAGCTGCACAAGGTTGCAGTTGTGCATGAATGCTTTTTCTCAAATCAGCATTTTCTGATGGAGTTTTATCACCGACCACCCCTCTCGGTTTCTCCTTCAAGGTTCAAACGTACATCTGTCCAGTTGAGCACACACACGCAGACATTATTAAGAAAACTGTGAAAATAGGTTGAATGAAGCCCAGACGCTCATATGCCACGGCACAGAAAACCATTAACACACATTAACACCTGCATGCAAGAGCATTTATCATGAGCTTCACATACACCAGAACGGACCGCTAACGGACTCTTTCTAAGCCATCTCTGGTAACCATCACATAACCACATCTCTCTTCCAGACGGCCCTCGGCTGGAACGAAACCAGAAAAGACACTTCAGATTTTTATTAAAAACAAACACATGGAGGCGAAGCAGCGACTGTTAAACTTGTCCAGCGGTGGAGAGGAAATCTGAATCTGAAAACAAACCGGATGTTGCAATATGAAAGAAAATGTGATATAAAACACAGCACTATCCGCTGGGACACTCGATAGAAAGAAACCGTTACATACAAATAAATCCTTTGTCACAGGGACAAAATAAAGGAACTTTTAAACCGAAATACAGTTTCTGGTATTATTCATCTATGAAATTTCCCGCAATTGCCAGATGTGGCAAAAAAGATAGGAATAAAACACTTTTGACTGGATTAGCCAAATCTCATGTTGCAATATGAAATGTAACGTGATAAGACAAACAGCTCTGCACAGAATTTGAAGAAAGAAACATTTTGAGGTCTACGTAAACTTCTGACCTGTCCATATGATGCAAAAAGTCAGGAAAAAACACATCCATAAAAAAGAATATATACTTTCTCTTACATAGCTCTGTTTTTTCTCTGCGATGACATGTAGAAATGACACAGAGATGACCAATCGCACGCTTTGTGACATCACGCTTTTTAACTCAACTCTGATTGGTCAAGTGCAGTCAGAGCAGAGGTCAAGTACTTCTGAATATTGACTGCTGTCCAAGACGACACTGTATAATCATCTATCTGCCTCTTTATGGCCCCTAAGTACACAAATGCAATCATTTTTGTTTGTTTTTTTGCTTTTTTATGTTAAAAGAAATTAATAATTTTATTTAGAATTTTTTTTTCCATTAACAAAGTTTAAAAGAAAAAAAGTGACACTGAAGTAATGATCCCTTTGCATCACAGGAATAAATTATTTTAACACTGAATAAAAGAGAAAATGGGTATCTTAAATTGTAATAATATTTCAATTTTACTGTATTTTTTATCAAATAAATGCAGCCTTGGTGACCCTTTAAAATAATCTTACCAACCCCAAACTTTTAAACATATCTTCTTATAAACAGAACTTCATTAATCCAAGTTGCAAGAGAAATCTCTAACGATAACTTTTCCTGGGAACTAATCTTACAGTGTGAAATTCCAGAACGGGACAGAGAAGGCAGAGCTTGCGATCGAAAGTTTCCATAGATCTCTGGAAACAAGGTCAAATTTAACATGCTTCACTTCGGCTTCACGCAAGAGCCCAGATATCCCACATCTTTACTCTTTCCTTCACAAACACACTCCAGTCATTCTTCACAGCTTGATGTCAGTACTTGCACAGAGCAAAAAAACAAAAGGTATTTGTATTGTGTTTTCCAGTACAAAAAAAAAAGTCTAAACACGCTTAAATAAATTAATGCAATAATACTTTCAAAGAATAAATCTTGAATTAAGCGTATTCATCTTACCCCGCTTCCATTTTCATCTAAGATTTATGCTTAAGATATAGAAACAAAACAAGTATTACACTACATTTGAAGTTCAGATACGTTTACTGTAAACCAAAACAGAACTATTAAGAAATCTTTTTTTGCAGTGCACTGCATCTCACCCCTCTTTTCTCCCTCCCGTGGTCCATCTTTCCTTCTCCTGTCACTCTTTCTCCTTTGCTGCTCTCTCTCTCTCATCCTCCCGCAGTTGCGGCGGCTGATCTCTCTCATGCTGAGACCGGATTATGAAGAGTAAGCTATGAAGACGGGACGTGAGCGTGTCTGTGTGTGTGTGTCCACATTATAACTGTGTAGGACAGTCCCACCCCTCATCACACTCAGCAGGGATACACCTACTGATGGGTGGGGAGTGTTGGAAGATTGTCGGAAAATAGGGAAACAAGTTATGAGCTCACAAGAGAGGACAGAGTACTGAGAGACAAACAGAGAAAGAGCGAGAAACAAAAAGAGCCAAGCTGCAGAGAGAAAGTATGATAAGTAGACAAGGGAACATGGTTGACAAGAGATAAAGAGGGACCATTAGATGTATTTGTGCCTCAAGGGAAAGAACGCCCTGAAGATGGATCTGGATTAGTGTCGGAACAAAATAATACAAGATTGGTTTAGTAATCGAAGCTAGTAAACAGGTTGCGGGTTTGAGCCACTTTAGTGATCGTCATGCTAGTTGATAATCTTAGCTTGGACCAGTGGAAAAACCTCAGACCAATGGTAGCTCGGGACCTTTATCGTTTGAATAGACCTGCATTTGAATCTTTGATTGTTTACACTACATGCACAAATTGGTGGGCGGGGCTAAACAGGCTTGTGTAGAGTTTAGCCACACTATTACATCATAGAGTGGCACATTCCACAGGCTGTCGTTTTTAGACCAACAACAAAGTTTTGAGTTTGGAAACTTACAGTATATTTTTAAAGTGCAATGACATCTTACATGTCAAAAGATCAAATGAAACGTTAAACCTGCTACCAATGCAACCTGACTTGCAAACGACCAAACACAAAACCATTAAAAGAGCTCTGTAAACGTGGTTTACAGTACGGGTGTATCTGGCAGTACGCCTGATCCTAACAGGACAGGCGGGTTAACAGTGCTGCTTTAACCCAGAGAGTGTGCGGAGGTCACCCTCGTACATCTGTTAAAAAAGCACCCTATCCTCGCTAACCCTTAAACGGCCTTGCAGAGACACATCTGTGATCTCATCTCCACTGCAGTCCTCATTACATACATGATTCAGCTATCAATTTCCATTAGTGTTACACAAAAAGATGCAAACTACACGTGGGGAAAGTAAACTAGCTGTCCAAAGTTTATCTAGATATTTTCATATATTCTTCAACTTTAACATTTTGCAAGGGTGCTTAAAATGGGGTATTTTTCAGTGCGGGGTTTAGTATCCTGTCCTGAAGTGTGCGTTTCTTGAAAGTAACAGCAACTTTTGGACTGAAGTTTATGCCTGAAAATTGTAAAATGTAGATAAAATGAAAACATGTAGTTACACACACACACACACACACAAACACAAAATAAAAATAAAATTAAATAAAACTTGTTTTTAAGCTTGTTTATACTTCACAAAAAAACATCTGCCAGTCCAATTAAACAAACAACATTCAGATTAAAGATGCTTAAGTATATGCTTTTTTTCACAGATTTTTAGTGAAACTAATTAAACACACACACAAATAGTCAAAAGTGAAAATAATAAAGTAAATAAATCCAATGTCTTTAGCCATTGGATCCCACCTCACACAATTAATAATGCTATTTTAAAGCAACGTGTAAAGTTAAAAATTGTTTTTATTCATTTTTAAAACTTTGTCTCTGCACACGTAACATTGGTGTAACTAACAAGCTTGCAAATTTTACATAAATCAAGCTACAACATGGAGAAGATCAAGGTGAGACGGAACAAAATCATAATTTTTAAGGAGCTATAACAATTCTTGTGCTAATTTTATGTTAGATAATAATTTATTGAAAATAACATCCCTGTAATGCCATCCAAAGCAAAAGAGATACAATTTTGTACATCACCTGTGCTACTTGGGAAACTGTCACAAATCAAAACATGTATCACATTAAGGATTTGTGATTATTCTGAATTATTACTGAGAAACACACAGTGATGTAGCAGTCAAGTGTGATCCGTTTACATATTTGATACAGTGAGTTGTTTAGATTTCCACTCTTTCTATCACCAGAATAGTTTCTATCTCCTGAGATCCTCTTTCTCTTTTCTTCCTTCAATCTACAAAGAAAAGACCTGGGCCATACTGACACTAATACTTTGGATGAAGTGAAACTCACCCAAGTGTGCATGCAAGTGCGCGCGCGCACACACACGCTTACACACATACGCAATTGATGTACACACTCGTTTTCTCAGAGGAAACAGAAAGAGCGAGTGAACAGTGAGCTTGATAAGAGTAACATGAAAGCTTGTCTGAGACACGCCTGAAAGAACAGCAGTAAAGAGCTAATATCTGAGAAAAGCGTGTGTGTGTGTGTGTGTGAGAAGTTTAGGGTCAAGTCTACAACACAGCCTTTCTGTCAACTGCATTTATGAAAGAATGGCAGGCGCAGAGAAAATAAACCAAAAAAATAAGAGAACAAGACAGAAGATTTAGTTTTATACATTTCCTAAAGAAACCAGGAGCTTGTTAGATGGTCTCTTACTGGTCAAGACCCAATCTCCAATTCATTATGACTTATATTGTCAAATATTAATATAATTAAAAAAATTTCTTCTTCAAAAAAAAATTTTTAATTTATTTCTGTGATACAAAGTTACATTTTCAGCATCATCGCGCCAGTCTTTAGTGTCACATGATGCTTTAGAAATAATTTTAATTGATGCTCAAGAATTATTATTAATGCAGAAAACTGTTCGGTCACTAAATGTTTTATGGAAACCCAGATAAGTTTTGGGGGGTTACTTTGATAAATACAATGACAAAAAGGAAATTAAGAAAAGGAGAAAAGAACATTTAATTGAAAAATACATCTCAAGTAATATTAACAATTCAATATGACCTTGCTGAACAAAATAAATAATTTCTTTAAAAAAAATCCTTTTGAACCATAGTTTCATAGTAATACATTTACATGTAATATTAAAAGAATACGAATATTTAACAATAATATTTGATTATATAATAATAATCGACTAGGAAGAGTAAAGCTCACCAAACTTAATTTCTTCCCTCCAAAAACCAAACGCAAATACAAAAAATAAATCTATTCATTTTCATTTTTTGGTGACCTCTCTCTTTATAAGTGCCTTTAAATACCCTAATAGGGTAATAATTAATACATTTAATAATAATTTACGATAATGAAGACATACCACACATTTATATTGTTTAAAGGTAATTATTGTTTTGTAATTATATCATTAATTGTTTATATAACATACTGATACTTTATGTAAAGCTAATGTAAATATCATTGACTTTGCAAAACTTTAGCCGAACCAATAAAACAACAGCTCTCACATAAAGTGAAGAAAAAAGAAAAAAGGTATTTACTACACTATTAATCTTTGTTAACGTTTATGTCATTCATTGTGTTTTTCATGCTCACAAACAAAACTTTTGTTTTGTGGCAAAAAAAATAGATTTTACTACAAATGCTGAAATTAACATTAAATAAGATTATTAATGCTGTAGAAGTATTTATTGTGTATTTAATGTTAACTAATGAATCTTATTGTAAATTGTTACCAAAATGATTACTAATTTTTCAAATCGAGGATGCTTTTTTTTTAAGATTTAGTTCATTTGGGGGCAAAATTTGTCCCGTGGCTATACTATATCACTGGTATATGATCTTAGCGGTTCACTTCCAGTTAATCACACACACACACATAAGGTGGACATATGGGCATACGTGACTTGGTTGCGGTGTGTGCCAGCTCTCTGTGACACTTGTGTGTGTGAGAGACAGACAGACTGTCACATAGAGAACAGACCAGAATGAATGTGCACAATGATACTGACAGCCAAAAGAGGGCATGTCTCTCTCTCCCTCACTCTTTCCGTCTGTTTGTGTCAGAGCAAATCTGTATCTATCGGTTCCTCCAAACACAAAAAGCACTGGAAGTTAAATCCTGCAGGAAAGGGTTAAAGCGTAGTGTAGGTTGAATTTCTTCATCTGAGCATGCACAAGTATGATCATCGTTTGGCATGGGTTTATGATACAGACGATGAGACGTCTACGAATCTCAGACAGACTCTGATTCACACTAGCACAGAGTTCACCTCAAAACCAAAGGTACTGTTAAATGCATATACAATACACGTCCTTGGACAGATTGGATATGACAGCAGAGGAAGCCCACAGCGAAATAGAAACAGACAGCATTAAGACATGTGAAACCACAGACTGCTTTTATGTGTCAGCGGGAGAGAGAGCCTGGCCTAATAAGTTGACTTAATAAAACTCCACCAAACAGAGAACATACTGGAAAAAGAAAATCATTGCCCATGCTCTCAAATAATATCACATATAAGCAAAATAGTTTTTGCCACACTACAAGGCACACTACAAAATATCTACGAAGCAATTAAACAAGTGGCTAACCATAAAAGAATTACCACATACCCTAAAAAAAAAATCCATCTCTTAAAAATGTATAGAAATGACAAGCTAAAATATAGATAAATTAAATCTTATATTATCTAACCCAGTGGTTCCCAACCTTTTTTAACTCTCGGCACACACAGCCAAACACATACGTTTCCGCGGCCCACTGCAAAAGAATTTAAACAATCCCGTTTTTCGGGTTAACTAAGTACTCAGAAGCAAGGATGTTAATTGTCTTTATTGAATAAACTGGTAATGTATTGAATAAACAG
>JAUMHR010000064.1:6472009-6494239 GCA_032361145.1 Enteromius fasciolatus
ATTCGTACAAATTCATACGAATTGGCATCTCGTAAAATACGTACGATTTAGAATAAATCGTATGAATTCGTACGAGTAAGGTCGTACAAATTTGTACGAATTAGCCACCTCGTAAAATATGTACGAATTGCCGTGAGATCAGGTTGGTATGCATGTAAATGAAAACTATTCTAAACTAATGTCTGTGAAATCTAATGCAAGAGGACAGTGGTCTTTTCCACTAGAGGAAGCATTGTTATGGAATATTGACTGGAATTCTGCAACCCAAGCGCATTGAAAATACATGCCTTTATATATTTCTGCAACCCGTTAAATTATGTACCTTACAGTACATTTCGCAGAAGTTTCAAAGTGAAATGTCCAGAGAGTGGGGCTAAAACACATGTTTAATACGTGACCTTGGCACGTCTTTATTACATCGGTACAGGTACGTATTATTTTTATTTTGCTGCCGTCCAGAATTCAAATATCCAGTAAGTGTCGCATTTGAGCTGTTATGAACCATTGTTTCACAGAGTTTGAACCAGGGCTTTTCACCGAATAAGTGCAACGCCAAATCACCTGAGCTACCGAGCAAACCCAATGAACCAGAAAACTCATATATATGAAGCTGTGTATATGAAGACAACCCTCAAAAGTATCAGTTTTCAAATCGTGCATGAAGTTAAAATTGTCATAACATAACATTCTGCCACTAATTGTGTGAAAATTTCCCTTTATTAATCAAAAATGTACCTGTAAATCATGCTTTTGTATGAAAATGAATAAAGGTTGTCAGAGTTTTACTGCCTCTAGGTTTTTTTTTTCAACTGGAAACTGCAGCGATTCGTATCGTATGTATGTATATACAAACACATATTTCCCATGAGCCTATGGTATACTGGCCAAAAGTGATGGTTTTAAAACACCTAAATGATGGATTTGTTTCTTACAAATGTATAGATGATAACTGATGGACAGAAGCTGTGTAGATAACTTTGATTAAATCTTTAAAGTATTTTTACATTTTCAGTACTGATCACATGATTCATCAGTAATACATAAAGACATCACATATATATATAATGAAATGTCATCTGAGTTTAGGTTTTGCAACCGTCTCTTCCCTCTTCCTGTCAAGCATAACACTCACTGAATCATCACAAATATGACTCACATCTACAGTATGTGAACACATGTGTCTTCACAGAGACAGGTGTGAATTAGATCGGCAGACTGGTTCAGCGCCCCTGACATAATCTTTCAGCAGTCAGGTGTCAAAACAGCTGGCCGTTTGTATTTTAGTCCTGTGTACATAATGACTGAACAAACCTGATCGGAAAGCAGTATGTCTCCATCTGCCACCAGGCTGCTGTGATCAATAATAATGATAGATTGCACAGTTATGGTATTATCGATTCCTAAAGGAACCTAAGTAGGACATTGCCATGGACATATAATATCGCAGGGGCCAATGAGCAAGATCCACCACAAGGAAATAAATAGATAGATGGTTTCACAATAGCACTGCTTTTATGGTATTTTCAATTTTAAAAAAATTGTTTTGGTGACCATAAGAGGCTACAAAAACATTAAAACATCGTTTTGATGACTAGATTTTAATTTAAAAAATTGACTTAAATTTTTGAATTAAATTTTTTTAATTGACTTAATTTAGGCTAAATTAATTTAGAATGTTAGAAATTTAAAATATATTTGATTTTATTTCATTTGAATTATTTCTTTGTTAATTTTATTAAATAAATGGATAAACAAACACATTTGTACATAGTTTTTATTTAAAAATAATGTAAAAAAACCCCAAAATATATATATATATAGTATATATAAGTTTTAAATTCTTAGACAAAAAAAAAACAAAAAAAACTTCCACAGACTTCATTAGTTAATAAATATATCAGCCTGATGTCCTGCTCTACTGATGTCCTGCTCTAGAGGCTAGATAAACATTATAAGTGACTATGGCAGGGCTTAATGTGGCAGCACTGATATACAGTGATCCTACAAGAAGCCAGCAGCCGTGTCTCTGTATAGACCTGCACTGCTGCTGAGCAAGGCAGGAGATTAAACATGAGACTGCTTGTCTATGACTCACATGCCAGCGTCTCTCTCTGCCCAATCTGATACCTTCGGAGAGTGTGTGTTGGACGAGCAGAGCGAGGTGTGAAGGAGTTGCTGTGGCTTTGTCAATTAGCCAAAAACACAAATCCCCCTTTCTTTGTGTGTTCTCTTACAATACATCAAATCAACAGGGTCGAACAGACAGGAAATACACATCAGAATGTGCAATTAAAACATTTTGGTTACAATGGTTTTAGGTAACCAAACACATGCTTACAATATATAGAACCTCAGGCTACGTGTTTATCCAAAACCATTTAATGATGGAAGAGTTAAGGGATTAAAGGGATACCCACCCAAAAATTACAATTCAATAAGCATTTACTCACCCTTATATCATTACAAAGCTGTTTGCATTTCTTTCTTCTGTTGAACACAAAAGAAATTGTTTTGAAGTCTGTTAGTAAACAAATGGTTTTGGGTGCCATTGACTACCATAGTATTTTTACTCATACCATGGAGGTGGATGGAAACCAAATTCTCCTAAATAATTTATTTTGTATTCCACAGAAGAAAGCATGTCATAGAGGTTTAAAAAATAATGATGTTTTTGGCTGCACTGTCCCTTTAAAATGTGTTTTTAATCAGTAGTTTTGTATGCAGGTATCTAGGTATCTACTTAAAACAGTTACCTCAATCATAAATCTCAGGTCAGGGCAGGTTGTTGCATTTTTATTCTGACAAGTTGTCTCGTGTTTTACAGGTTGTAATTTTATGCAAATCATCAATTATAACATTTTAGCAAAAACACTTGTTTTATGTTTTTGTTTGTGCTGATAGCTGGTCCCACGAGTGGGGCATGTGGTCACAGAAAGTCAACAAGTTAATCGAAATACTCAAAATCTTATTTGAAAACTTCAAGGACTGCATCCATAGAATAAGACTCTTAAATAATAAGTCTACACAGAGAAATAATGAGTAGAGCCTCGGTCGCCTCCATAATATTGGAACAGTGTTCTATAAACAGAGGAAAATCAACCAACAGATGTGTCCACAAAAGACCAAAGGGCAAGATGTCCCAAACAAACCTCCCCAAAAAAAAAAGTTCAAACAAACGAAGTCCCAAAGTCCCTGCCTGCATATATTACATAATAAAGAATAGGCTACTAAAGAATTTTAACTTCACTAAGGTCAATAAACCCAATAAATAAATACTTTAAACATAAAAACAAACAAACTTAGACTTAATGACAGAAACTTAACTTTAATGAGTAAACTTCATGACAGAAATGAAGACAAGTTGCGTCAGCTGCAGGTCTTTTAAAATGACATACATCATGTAGAAGCAGCAAAAGCTAGAGAAAAACTTACAGAAGTCCCAGAAGAAAGTCGAAATGCACCTCGTATTCATCCTTCCACATCTTTCACTGGAGATCAGGCATCGGTCCCGCGCGGAGCGAGAAAAATCCCTTCAACTCCATTCACCTTCAGGCGCTTTGCGCATTGAGTAATCAGGTTTTTCCCCAAATGGAATAAGTTCGACGCTGCTGCGGCTAAAAGGGGCGTTCTGGCGGTGTGTCACCGCATCTCTTTTATGTTCTGCGACAAATTAAAGTTTTCAAGCGATTCAGTGCGCGCGTTTGCGAAAACGGTTTCCCAATGTGAAGTTCCTCAAAGTCGGACACAAGGGAAGGGGGCGGAGAGATGGATTGGATTACTCAGTGAGTCCTGCCCGAGCCACATTTCCATATTTCCGATGTTGAAGTAGCGATCTGGACCGGAGCCCGGGAGCGCTGGGCCTTTAGTCTGGACTGTCTGTCGATTATCAGAGTCTGCCTCGCTTCATATCCCTCACGCTCACTCCAAATGTATTACATTTAATCATCAAAACATAACTAATAGCAACAATGAAGAGTAATAAAAATAATAGGGTATTTTACCGTCGTGGAATGGTACACCAACAAGTAACACAAACTATAAATAACACAAACAAAGGCTAATGGAAATTGTATCATAAATGGGAGCCATTCGTGATGGCTTTAAACAAGACACCTTTATTATATAGCATTAATTAATGTATGATATTGGATTTAAAAATTAGATCTATATTGGTGGTTAACTAATCTAATCCAATTTACTATTATGCATTTTAGGTTTTTGGTAACTATTCAGTAGATAGAAACCTTAGAGGTCATTATCATAAGGAACAATATTATGCATATTTCTACTTAGTGGTTTATGAGTTAAAAAAAAAAATGCCATCATGATTGTATCAGAAATCTGACTATAAAGTTTAAAACTGTTACTAACAATATTAGTCACAGGCAAACGGCCTAGTTGAGAATCACAAGAGCCCAAAATCCAGTTTTTAAAATCTGCAATTTGTTACCAGCACTGAAATAAAAAACTAAAATACTCAAAATAAGTATCTTTACAGTCGTTAAACTATTAAACTTAAAACTTAAAACAGCTTTTGAAAAATAAATGTTAAAAGAGCTGTGCATTCTCAGAGGTCTCTGTTTACTTGAAAACTGAATTATGAATGTACTCCGGAGACTAACTTGAGTATGTGAAAAATATGGATTAATTCAAGTCTAAAATATGTGAGCTCACAACAAACTGGAACATGTGATGCAGCCCAAAGATGTGCTACAATATTTCCAAAATTTTCCAGTGACTCAGCTCCATACAGGCAGAATAAACACAGTTAACATCCAACATTCACACACATCACTTCATGACAAAATGCTGTATCCTTCTGAATGAATCCATCCTTTAATGCTTTATATTTTAAAATGTGCAGTTATCACTTCAAGACCAGGGTGTGGGGCCAAGCTGATGTGATGCATGATACAGTAAATTGCCTTGTTAGTGTGTGTGAGTGTAGTCTGCTATCTGTGGTATTTGCATGCTTCAGTAACCTTCAGTCACAACAGGTTTGTCCCTTCATCAGCAAACATCAGATCATTTAGCTTGATGACCGTCGTAATTGGTTACAATGATCATCACAGCTGATGCCGCTCCACCATCCAAACTAATAATCATCCTTCTCTCTCTGCTTTTCTCTCTATACTTGACCATGTCAGCATCATCTCAGCTATAGAGTTCACAGATTTTACATTTTTGTCTACATTTACTACTTTTGAAACTTGACAGCACTGCGAACAAGCCTATTCATATAAGTATATATTCATATTAGCTTAATTATTTTTAGTTTTCTGCCATATTTTTATTAGTTTTTGTTTTGTTTATATATAAACTCTTACAATAAAGGTGCTTAAAAAGGAGAAGAACCTTTTTGGTTCCACAAAGAACCATACAGTCAAAGGTTTTTTAAAGATCCACCTCTTTGATGCCTTTTAATAATCTTCTTTCACCAAAAAGAACCTTTTGCGAAACAGAAAGGTTTAGCAGATGTTAAAGGTTCTTTATGGAACCATTTAGACAAAAGGTTCTTTGTAAAGGTTACATTGTGAAGTTCCTTTGTTTATATATATATATATATATATATATATATATATATAGAGAGAGAGAGAGAGAGAGAGAGAGAAAGATTACATTTGTTTATTTAGTTAAAGTAATCGTAGCGGTCTTTGTTAGTTGTCAAGGTAAAATTGCTTATTTCAAATAATAAAAAAAAAAAAATCAGTACTTTCAGTTACTAAAATCAATTTTGCATAGTTTAAGATTAAGTTTACAAAAACAATGTTTGGAGACTATTTATGAATGTTTAGGATTATTTTTTTCCTTCACGGGATATTATGGCTACCAACTTAAAAATGAACAGTAAATATTCATGATATGAACAAGGCTTTTCACATTCCATAGCCGTACAACATAATAGCATCTGAAACATTTATGATTTTATGGACTTTTAGTGGAAAGGAAATGAAGAGAATCGTAAACCTTCTGAACCTTCATTGGAATGCCCTTGCCCTGAGATTTCCTTTAAGCATTTTTCCAGGGCACTTAAAAGCTCCAAAATCACAAAAATCAGTCATTCTTATGACTTGTGCATATAGCAGCTTTGCGTAAGAAAAAGACTGAAACTAAGGTTTTTCACTGAAAATCTGAACTCTGGTTCATTTATCTTTACGGTGCTTTTGAGTGTTTTTGAAGCTTGATAGATCCAGTCCTCTTTTACTTTTATGGAAATGAATAGAAGTCAGGATATTCTTCAGAAATCACCTTTTGTGTTGCACAGAAGAAAGTGGAAGTCATATGGAACGACGTGGGTGAGTAAATAATGACAAAATGTTTATATTTGGCTGAACTACTCCTATAAACCTTTCTTCTCCATTCTTGCAGTCACTTTAAGCTGCTGAGCAACTCACAGCGGTACTGAAGTGTCAGACAGAGACAGGATAGAGCTAATTATAGACTGGGTCTAAACCCAGTAAAGACAGACTTCTCTGTGATATGGACCTGCGAGGATTTAACAGCACGGCACAGTGCGAATGACAAAGAGCCATCATGATTTACTTTGACACATGCACACACACTTACTATAGTAATAACTTTCCTCTCTCTCTCCTTATTTTTTGGTGTTGTCTCCACAGCAACAAGAGATTATTCTCTCTCCTCACTTCTGTGCTTCTTATAGCACACACAGAGTCTCACGGTCAGCTCACTTTCAACTCAGCTCATCCACGGTCCACTAGCAGGTCCTCGTGTGATGCTAAAGAGGCTTTCTGCTCTAGCCGGCATTTTCCTGAAGCTGGCAAACTAACTGACCTATACATGTTTTACAGCTTATGCTCTATAAGGTGTGCAGCAAACACAAGTTTGCTGTAAATTTTTATTCTGCTAAAGCATAAATAGTCACTGAGTATTGAAAAAATTATTACTTATGGAAATATGTAATAAAATGTATGCTTTAGGTCAACAGGAAACTCAAAACCTCTTGGTTTGTATTGTAAAATGTTAATATGATTACAGTATGTATTATGTATATATATACACCAACATATACACACACAGACTTGTTAAGACACTTGTTAATTTATATAAAAAATAAACTTTTTTCATTAAAATGTTCAGAAAACAAAAAAATATATTAAATATTATAATAAAATAAAGAGAAAATGTTACTATATAATGTTTTCTTAATACAAACACACAATAAATTGATGATTTAAAATGATTTTAAAAAATGAAATCAAAGTGCCAAATTGACAGATAAATACATAAAAAGCAATGAATATATATGCACTACTTTTTTCTGTTTACAAACTGATTAAATATATTTACTGCAACAAGACCAAGATAGTGATTAAGAAATTATTATTTTGCAATGTATGGATTAAAACTGATTTTTCCCAACTAGAGGCCCTAGAAGATTCTACATGGGTTAAAGACGTATTTCAGTAAGTGTGTAACACTAACGGACTACAAACGCTGTTATCAAAGGATGTGAACATCAATACCTGCAAGAGTAACTGAGTAAATAATATTGATTTCACATAAGCAAGATGCCTTTGAAAAAGAAAAGGCCTGTGTTTTTGGAGAAAAACAAAGGATTACAATAGTAATCCTTTCTCTTTGTTGTATGGAAGTATGCAAGTGTGTGTGTATGCAATGTTTATCACAACCGGTGTGTAGATGTCAGAAGGAGAGAGATTGTGTATGTGTGTGTGTGTGTGTGTGCAGCTCTCCTGCATCCTGTGGGGATAATCATCAGCTAGACAGCATTCACCCGCTGCTCCTACACACACAACCAGGATGGAGCGGAACCAGACAGGAAGTTTGCATGTGTGTGTGTGAGATGGGGGTGCACATGAGTGTGGATTTGTGGGTATGTGTGTGTCAGTGAAAGATAAAGAAGGAGATTATGAGTGTCTGATAAAGACAGAATAAATGAGTGTGTTCCTTTGTGTGGATAGGTGCAGGCTTCAGAAAGGCGTGGGGGTGGTAAAGGAGGCGGGGTCACGACTGAGACGATTGTTTCTTTGCCTATGTCATCAAACGGGTGAAAAAACCTCCACAAATTAGCGACCGCCTGCAGTGCAACACATAAAAATGCATCACATTTCATGTCACATGTTGACCTTTGTAAGGCAGTCAGAGCAGACAGATCAATCACTTAATCGTGTCTAAACTCAGGTCGGTCTCAGTGGAGAGGTAATGAAGCATGGACCTTCTGAAAACGAACAGATTGCTCTTGAGATGGCAGGAGAGAGTGTTATATGTTTCAGCAGTGTGAATTTCTAATAGAAAATCATTGCTATTGTACATAAAAGCATGCGTTCACTCGCTCACTCACTCACTCACAGCAAAGAACGCTTTGAACAACTGAGAGATTTGTTGATGAACAGTTTGGGATTCGCTTGCACTGCCTCTCTAATGCACAGTTATATCCTAGTTTTGGGGGTAAACGGGGATTTTCATCTAACACTAATCTAATATGAATGTATTTTAAATACAAGTCACCATCAACGTTTTATTGCTTTTAGTTAATGATAGGATTAGGACTGACTAAATAATATTAGAATAATTCAAGTTGACTGAAAACCTGCTGAAGTGAATGTGTGCCCTTCACACATTGGTGGTTACAGTCCTGGTAGTGAGGCCTCAAAATGCTAGCATTCTTTTTTTTATAATAAAAATAAAATGCCCTTTTCAATGCAAATATCTATTTTAACTAAAATTTTTGAATTCTGCATTCTGTTTGCTACTTCAGTGCAATTTTAAAAGCTGAAATGTTAAATGCATTTTCAATGTAATTCTGAATGCAGCACAACTCATGCAAGCAGACTATGTTTAAGTAACTCCCTAGCAATCGTGATGCTTGTGAGGCTCTGAGGATTTAATAATTACCAGCATATGCTCTTTTCCGTCTGTTAGCGGTTGTAGACACTGCAGCGCTCATTTTGTTCTCTATGATGAGTTTATCAACCACATTTAACCACCATGCAACTCAAAAGAACTGCAAATGAAAACCACATGTGGCTAGAGCAGCGTTACCATCCTCCGGTACACCACAGGCTAATAAAGTTAGTCTCTAATGCTAAAAGAGGGTAGTGCTAATGAACAGTGTGCAATATGGAGGTCAACTGTACATGACCAAATGTAGTCTTGACTCAAAAACTAACTGCATTAATACAGAAGGACACCAAGGGAAGTGTAGACAAGCGGCACTTGGATAAAGCACAATGTGACTAAAATCTAGAGCAAGGCTCCCGCCGTGAAAGAGGAAAGCCAAAGGCGATGATGTCACTCCCTAAAAACAATGCCTCATTCAGGCAGACTAGGGGGCAGGAAGCTGCTAGTCATTTAAAACTGGGGAGGAAAAAAACGACAACATCTGCTACTGCGTCCAGTCCAGATGGATGCAGAGAGAGAGGGAGAGAGAGACGGCAGCAATATTATACCAATCCTTCATTGGCTCCCAGAGGTGGAAATCTTTCCTCTTGGATACTGGCTGAGATCCGTGCAATATAAAAAAGTTTCCAGTCAGTGTAACACTCCCTTCAAAACAGACCCGATAGGCTCTAATTTTCAACCCAGGCTCATTAGAAAATGTGCAGATGGAGATATTTCTGCAAAACGATATTACAGTGCTTCTTGCACCAACGTTTTATTGTTGATTTTATTGTAATTAAACTTGTGGCTCTAAAAGGTTAATGCTCTTGTTTGAAAACACTAACTGAACATAATGGCTAGTGTGAGATAAATATACATCTGTATAAGCCATTTTTCTTATTTTTCCAAGTGAGTACCAGGTGAGCTTCCAAGCAAATTTCTTTTTGGTTTTGTCACTCAACGGCCATAATGTATTCATTTAAAAAAAGTGTTTTGAGGTTATAACTATCTTATGCAAGTGCATGTGTAAATGTGCGAAAATAACTCTTTACTAATCAATAATCTGCCTCCATAATAATGACTTGTGTGAAAAGAAAGGCAGTTTTTGGTGCATCTGCTCCTACTACAGTTCATTTCACTTGGATTTGTATGGGTTGGTATACATTTTTGTGAAAATATATGAATATGCTCATTTCTATGCAGTTTAGATCAGAGTAACAAATAGCAAACATTGACTGCGGACTGAATCTTGACTCTATTCCAGATGAGCCAGTGTCTGTGCTGGGATGATAGCATGAAGCATCAAACTTGTTGCTCACTAGTTTGACACCATCTTATTAACTTGTGCTGCATGCCATCTACTGGGCAGATCAAGCAGGGAATTTAGTTGCATCCTTACCTGATAGAGTTTGGCATCGTTTCTCCACTCTCTCCATTCCCAGGAAGCTCAATATGGAATCCATTAGGGATGCTCCATTGTGCCGGCTGGCTCAAGACATTTTCCGACCTGCTTCCTGGAATAGTGGCCCGTAGTGGACTTGCAGAGCAGGCTTCATCCCTTGCCGTTTCCAGCTCAGCCTCGCCCTCAGCCCCTTCCTGCACGGTCTCCAGCTCCAGCTCTGGAGGCTCAGGGCCCATTAGGGCCCTCTGCTGGATGAGAGGGGTGAGCGGCGCCTCGAAGCTGACACAGCTGTCCGTCTCGTCAGTGAGTGACAGCACGTCCAGTGAATCCAGACTGCTGTAGCAAGTCCCGCCTCTCAGAAGCTCCGACTCGACGATGCGCTCGAACGTGGAGCTGAAGCCGTCCTGGCTCTCTTTCGTTCTGTCGTACTCTTCCTCTCCGTCGTCCTCTTCCTCATCCACAGCTGTGATTTTGGCGGCCTGCTCGACAATGCTCTCAAATGTAGAGCTGAAACTGTCCTGATTTCGGGTCTCCCTTTCCTCTCCGCCGTCCTCCCTCTCTTCCTCGTCCTCTACCTCAGCATCTGCTTCTTCTACGGAGAGCTCAAATGTAGAGCTGAAGGCGTCTAGGTTCCCCTGTGCTGGAGGCTCTTCCAGGACTCCCTCCTCATCCTCCTGCCCTTCGCTGTCATCTTCGGTCCCGTTCTCAAACCTGCAGTACCAAAGATGCCAGTTAATGCATTCCCAGACGTACCCAGTAAAAAACACATCCCAGAGACACACCTGGCTAAAGAGGTCTTGCTTTAGACTATACACAAAGGCTCTTAGGCTGGCTGGCATGTGCTGTGCGAGTTCCTATCTTTAGTCGGGCTGCTGTCACAGTTCTTCAGCACGACTGCAGTGGAGGAGTCCCAGCAGAGAGAAGCATCATTCAGGACAGCTCCCCTGCCACGTATGGTGCCCAAAATATCTCCCCACCCTCATTGTAACATGCCTGACATTGAAAATTGCACAGCTAAACTCTGTAATACATGTGTTACATATTAAAAAATATTTATGACAAGCCAGGCATTGTTAAATTCACTGTAAAAAGATGGAAGCCTTTCAAGGGGTTTTATTGAGGGGTTTGTTTAGACTACAGCTTTTATTTGAACTTTTTTCCCCCAAATAGATCATTAGAATGTCTGTCTGGAAGTTAGTTTCACTTCTTTTGACTACTAAAAAAAATCACAATACGTTTTCTCTAAAATTA
Source organism: Enteromius fasciolatus (assembly GCA_032361145.1). Lineage (NCBI taxonomy): Eukaryota > Metazoa > Chordata > Actinopteri > Cypriniformes > Cyprinidae > Enteromius > Enteromius fasciolatus. Next base: position 6,483,525 of record JAUMHR010000064.1, read on the forward strand.
GAGTTGACAAAGTGTCGGAGAAATAATAAAGTATACTGAATGGCAAAAAAGGCTGCTTAATATTTTATTTACATTTTTATTATGTTTCAGTATTCTTTGATTAATACATAAAGTATGAAATAACAGCATTAATGTATTTGTTGTAGTATTATAAAAGCATTTACTGTCACTTTTGACCAATTTAATGTATCCCGGCTAAATAAAAGTATCTTTCAGATAACGTGCAAGAAAGGAAAAAGGGATTATTCCTTCAGTCTGAAAGAAATCATAATTTTAAAGTGTATGTAAATGTACACTACATCTTATTTTACTAACCTTAGAGAGCACAGGGGCTTGGTTGAGTCTTTTTCTGGGTTCTGAGGCGGCAGCAACTGTGTGTCTTCACCTTCACGGATGTTCCTATTACCGTTTTCTGTTACAGGATCTAAGCAGCTGCCCTCAATCTCACCGTTTCTACCTTCCTCTTGTAATGTCACCTTCTCATCCTCCGTCGCGCTGGACTGTGTGTTTCTGTTACTCTCTGTATCTCTGTCTTCACCTTGCTGCTCCTCCTCTGTCTTCGTCCCATTACAGGGTTCCAAATCTCTCGCCGTAGAGCTGTCAAACTCCTCCTCTCCCTCAGGTGCTGGAGGTGGGGTGTCTGTGCGGAGGGGGTCATGCTGCCCCCCCAGACTCATGGTGGCCTCCTCAATCACGGTGTCCTGGCAGCCCGGGGTCACAAGGTCAGGGTCAGGAACAGGGGACGGGGTAGAGTTCACACCTATTAAGAAAAAAGGTGAGACAGAGCAATGACATTTCTGATAAAGGTGAGCCCTGAAAGGATAAGAACCTAGTGAGAAAAACTGTCTATTCATAATCCACAATCATTAAAACGGCATATATTAAAAACCACCATGGCAAAGAAGGTGTAAAAGCCCATTTGTTTCCAAGGAAATATTGCTTAAATAGTTCAAGTTATGGGAGTTTTCAGGCATGTATTTTGTGTGGCTAACCAACATAGAGAGAATCGTGAACTGAAAAGAGATCCTTCTGAGTCTGAAAAAATCCCTGCTCATATTGTAATATAGAATGTTTGTTTAGATTGTGATTCAAATATTTCTGCAACTGTTTCATGCAATCTGATTTATTTAAAGACACAGTCAGAAACAAAACATGATAAACTGCAAAACTGCCAGAGTAAAAAAATACAATAAAAGATAAATAAAACTGTCCTTTAAACCGGCTTGATGACATAAAGCGACAAGATATTCTGTCAGTTGTTTGGCTTTTATTTATGTGATGTCACTCATGGTAGCCACGCCCCCTGTGGAATCTCATTGGTTCGTTTGTACTAAGAATCATCAAATTCTCCCAATCTGTTCACTTCTCCCAATCTGTTCACTAAGCTAACGATTTCATATTTGAAATCATCAGTGAAATCTGACAACAACTGTGTAATAATGTTTTATAAAGCTTTTTTTCAGGCGAGAGGCACATGAATAGTCCTAAGAACGCTGACTGCTTCTATGGCAACCGGAACTTTTAATGGCAGATGCGGTGATGCGCTGACTTCAGATCAGCGATTGGCTATTTTATTCATAAGGTGGGGCTTCCTGCTATTGATCAGCCATATTAAGCGTTGCATTTTTTCCCATTCAGAACTATACGAGCGACACATTTTGGGTATTCTATAGTCTTTGATCAGATATTGTCTTTCAATCAAATGTACAAGGCTATGAACAAATAAACTAGTTGTTAATTTAGTGCATCACGCCTAGTTAGGAAAAATACAATGAAAAATGGATAAATAATTTAGGAAGAATTTAATGAGAAATATTTAATAAAGTCTATTTGACTGCACATTTTAACATCTTGTGAGAACAAAGTAGAGATCTCTTCTAAAACACAAAATAGAGGTTCTTTTACAGCAATGATATAGAATAACCATTTTGGGTTTCTGTGGAATGGAAATGTTCCATGGATGTTAAAGGTTCTACGTGGAACCGTAGATGCCAGGAAAGAACCTTTATTTTCACGAGTGTAGAAAAGTCCGTTTAACCTCTGGGAAATCATGTAACTGAAATAACATTGAGATTAAGATTTTTCCTTCCCATTTGCTGCAGTCCATCAATTCAGACACGAGGAGTGAATGTGTCAGGCCGGCGTGTAAACCACAGCTCACTGGGCATTACAGGTGACATTAAGCATTCTGAAGACTGAAGCAGTCAGGTGGCAGGATCTTAAAAGTTTAAACAGCGATTCAGACTCCATTATCTGCTGTCATCCTTGTGTTTTATCTGCCCTGAGGAAATGCATGCCAGTGAGAATGCATTATCTTTGACTCAGCAAACCTCAAGCTCCACTGATGTTTTACATGCTAGAGGCTCACACGCACTTGCAATACACAGACCAGCACGGTCTGCTGAGGGTGAATGTAAGGGTCAGTCTGAGTCTAATTTTAAATGCTGCTCTGATTTCTAACATCTGCTCTGGGGAATCTTCTCTGAACTCCTGGGTGGCGGCAGCAGCACCGGACAGGACAGATGTTCAGTGCCAAATTACAGCAACTTTCACTAGCCCATTTTGCTTCTGTAATGTTACATTTCCAAGTGTAACAGTGAATACAAATAGACACTTTATCCATTAGACGTTAATTGCATTGTGAAAAGTGGGCAAAATAGCATCTGCCCAACATTAATCAATAGACCACATAGCGATGGGAAGACTGGTAAATCTGCTAAATCTCATTTATACTATTTATATATTATTTTTTAATATCTAAATTCCCTGAGATAGACCAATTAGGTAATGCATATTAAAAACAGAAATGATTTCCTAGGCCCTACTGCATTTTCTGATCCAAATATTTGACTGGTTTTTAACGTGACAGATGCAAAAACGAAAGTTCACTGGCCTAAAAGGAAATTAATTTTAATTTTAATATGCTCATTTGTTGCTCAAGAAACATTTATTATTAAGCAATGTTGGATACGGTCATGCTGATTAATATTTTTGCGAAAACCGAGATACATTTATTTCAGGATTCTTACTATATAAAAATACAATTTTCTAGAAAAATCTAAACTTTTAAACAACAGTGTAGCATACAATTGTCTCTGTGTATTAAACTGAAATGTATGCTGAAGTGTGACCAAATTCACATTCAGAGCATTTTCTCCAGGGCTCTTCATTAAAACCAGTGAACAGGACAGATGCTTAGTGGCACATCATGACATGTTTATTACTCATTTACCAGATGAAACCAAATGGACAGGCACACAAACACAGGCTGGAATATAAACAGCACATGTACAGAAAATCCCTCTCTCTGGCAGAGAAACAGTCTAACATCCTCTGAGTTAAATGTGAAGCTCAACCGTTTTTTCCCCTGCAGCTCTGACTCAGACGGCGCTGTTTAAAGCTTTCTAATGCCCAACATCCGATCGAATCAAACCACAGTAAAACCCAAGTTTCCATTACATTAAAGCTCTATGGCCCAAACTGCCATTACATTAGGCAACAAATCAAATCTCTTCATGTGTATATTCAGTGGTGTTTGACAGAATACACACCAATTCATCTTAATCGTACCGGTTGGCCATTATTTGGATTGAATTAGGTCAACGGATTGTGTGTAGTTACATTATTGTAACATTTACCCTTGCTATTTCCCCCTAAACACCAGCGACACGGGAATTAAAAAAAACACACTGCCTCACACATTTCGATGTGACATTTAGCAAAAGAGGCTCTAAGAAAGTTACCTTTGACCCTGGCTCTTCATTCAAACACACGTGGTTAATGTTTGACATTACATGGGCGCTCAGTACCCAAAGTCCATCCCAGCTGCAGTTGATCTTTTCACATGGAAAGCCCATCAAGACGCACATGCATGATTCCATCACACATAAACACATGCTCAGGCTCAGCTGCTGTGCAGTACCCTGTCGTCATGTTGGCTATTCCTGAGAGCCTCTGCGCTCTGTTACTGCCAGATACCCATAATTCCTACAGCAGCAGCACACGCCCACTAAACAACATGACAGATCACTCACTGAGGGTGTATGAGTGTGACGTATGACTGTGTATGTGTCAAGACATGCCTGTACTGGTAGTAACAACGTGCAGAGATCGACAGTGATCTATATCAATAAATAAATTACATTTATTGCACACTGAATTTTTTTTTTTTGTGCTATACATTTTTTTATGCTGTTCTTTTGAATTTTAGATTCACAGAATCCAGAAAAATATTCGCAAAAATATTAATCAGTTTTTAAATGTTTTAGAAATTGATCAGTAGAAGATATACAATCAGTATATGATTTCTGAAGGATATGACACTGAAGACTTTGCCTCACAGAATTGAATAGATTTTTAAAATACATTCAAATAGAAAACAGTTGTTTTATTGTAATTAGACAAGTTTTTATTCTGAATCACAATCTGAATTCACACACACTAAATTATTATTATTATTATTAGCGTTGTATTTTTGTATTTCCTTGAGATATCTATTTTTTAAAAGATAAAATACATTTGATTTTTTTTCCTTAAAAAAAGAAAATATTATAATTCAGAAATCCGTGAACTCACCTTGGCTGCAAAACAACAATTTGTAATTTGTCAAATCCTACTCATTTTTCTAATCTCTATCCATTTTTGGTTTTGTTTTGTTTGTTTATTTTTTATGTTTTGTTTTGTTTTTGCAAATGAAAATCGCATCGCAATATTAACTACTGAGCTGAAAACCAATTACATGGGTGTTTAAGATTAATGAATATAAAAATGTTTAAGATTCCATTCTATCAACTTATTGTTTAGCCCTGAATATGATACTAAAAACTAAAATCATCTACATGGTAAAGGCTATCTAGTAGTCTAGTTCATTATATCTAACAATAACAAATGTCCTCAAGTACAAAATTATTTATAAGTTTATAATGACTTTTATTCCAAAAGGATTTCCTTTGGAGTTAGATGTGTGGTCATCACTATTAGCTTCATATAAAAGACCAGTAGTCTACAGCATGTCTCATTTAGACGTGTTTGTGTATGTGTGTGCGTGCACTTGACTGATTGACTGATCAATTCTGTTTAATTACTTTCTCTGGACCTGTCCGTCACCTTCACTCTTAACACCACACACACTGACACTCATACGGCTACTGGCCTCTAAACAAACACACAGATAAACTCAAAGAACGGTCTTATCTTCAAATCAACTCAATCACTGCCACCAAAAGATCCTTCAACTTGCTTTCAGAGAGATCTGCCTCCACCTTTTGGCTGTCCTGTGTTATTTTGAGGTGAAATTTGTAGATTTTGATGTGTGATGGTTTTTCAGCAAGTTCCTACCGACAGCTTTGGCTTAATCTCACATCTTTATTGATTGGATTAAAATAAGGCAGTATTTCCTCAGGGATCGTGGGTTGGCCACGCAGCAGGGGCTTGACAAAATGTGCAAAGAGGCAGATAGAAAAAGAGAGAACTGCACTCACGGAAAAAATGAGAAAATCTGCAGTTATTGCCATTGACAGCTATTTTGATGCTTAAATATTACTGCCAATGGTGTAACCTCATGTAATCCAATGGATTCATGACATTGTGACTTGAAGACAGCAGGTAATTCACAGGTTACCATATGAGGCACTTTTTGAAAGATCTTACAACACTTTTACAGTGCAATAAAAAGCATCACAAACCCACAGCGCGAAAATTCCTGCAAAATCAGAAGTCTTTGTCTTAAATATAATTTACACACACACACATACATGCAGGAGTTTAGGTCTATATTTTATATTTAGGCCCTGTAACCATTTAATTTGAATTCAAATTGCCTTTCATTGCCTGAATCCCAAGACTCCCCAAAAAAACAAGTATTTGAGGACAGCAGCCAAACGTAATGCAGCCCTCAAAAAGCGATTGAGAAAGGGGTGTTGGATGATAGGTATCTATGTAAGGTATGGAAGCTTAAGAGTATGATGAGATGTGTAGGCATGTGGAATGGGATGCCGCCGAATGATAGATGAAAGATGGGAGAAAAGGGGTGGGGTGGGGTACTCTTGCTGTAAGTGCAATGCTCCAGTTCGAGCTTACCTACTGTTCGGGCTTGAACTGCCTGCAGCAGAGGCTGAGAAGAGGGTTTGGTTTAAACAAAATGTGGGATTCTGGTTTGGGATGGCCACGGTGGTGGCAAAAAGAGCCGGAATTGTGCCGGCCACTGTTGGGGAGGCTGCTGTGGTTGGGTGGTAGCTTTTTTGATAATAGATTGATCTGAGCGGATGTAGCTTTTGAAAGCGCTTAAAGACCAACGGCCAAGGGTTTGAATTTGCTGTTGCGACAGTCCTTTTTTGGCTGCACTTGTAGCTGCTCCAATTCTGAATTAATGTAAAGAAAGGTTTCCTGTTGTCGGACTGGAGGAGGACTGATTTGAGGTGTTTTTGAAACCAGAAACTTTGAACAAGGGGTTGGTTGGGGATGATAACTGGGAATTTCTGTAATGAAGAAAGGAGAGTTTGGTAGGGGCGGATGGAGGACTGGAGTTTGAAAATGTAAATAAAATGTTCTTTCTTAAACTGATCTGTTTTACTTTGTTTGATGAAAAAGGCAATGGTCTCGTTGTCTAGACTAGATAAATCTGAAATGGTGGGGTGGATGTTTGAGGCAAATTTTGAATTAACCGTGAATTCAGAACATCTCAGGAAACCAAAAAAGGCCAGGATGAACATGGTAGTATGGGTGGAGAAGTAGCCTCTGCGGAGGTTGGAGATGCATAGGGTTAGGGGTTGCCTGGTATTGAATCGGGGAGGATAGGGTTAGGGTGTTTCTGGATGCCTTTTAGTAATAAGGTAGTCTTGGCGTTGGAAATTTGCACTGAGGCTGAGCCGAATATAAGTTTGTGAAGAAATTGAATTCCGCTTAGGCACCCTTTGATGGAAATAATCTGTAGGTTTTTGATAGAATTGGAAAATGAGATGAATGAGGTGATAATAATAGGGAAAAGTCTGGGAAAAGGAGGTTGCATTTGAGATGGAAGAATTTGAAAGTCTTCCAAGCAGTAAAGTAAGATTGCAGGGTTCTGGGATGGAGGAAAGATTCGAGGCTTCAAGTAGAGGTCTTAGAGGATGATTCATGGGAATATTAGTTGTGAATAAGAAGGTACCGGTGTCGGCTGCGTCTCCGCATCTGGGGCCAGCATCCTGAATTTGTTATATAAGGAACTTTTCTTGGGTGATGGCAATGCCCAGGTGAGAAAATACTTTTTGGACTTTCAGGAGATTGGCTGTGGGGATATCGTTTAAAGGGGAGATAATGAGCAAGTCGTCTAGGAGGTGGATGAGGTAGGAGATTTGGTAGTTATTTATTAAAACCCAGAAAATTGCTTTTGAAAGTATGTCGAAAATCATGGTTCTTGCCACGAGTTCTTGCACCAGCAGATGCTGAAGAGATGCCAAAAGTCGGGGTGTATGGGCATGACTTTGAAAGCTGAGGTTATATCAACCTTTGCCACCCATGCTCCATTTTTTAATCATATCGATCGCTTGATCTATATCGTGATAGTTGAGGGAGAATTAGGCAGGTAGAATGGACAGAGGGAGGTGGGGCTGCATTGTGAGTGGCTGAGGTGGCGGGAACAGAGGGAAAAGAAGAAAAAAAGGAGGGTTAGGAGCTACGGGAATTAATGAACGCAGGGGAGGTCTGGATCCAGAGGCAGGTTGAGCAGCTGGGTAGGCTGGGGAGAAGTTAGTCTCAGGGGTGGCGAACTGGACTTGAGGCTGGCTTGTGCTAGGATGCTGATCGAAGGGTGCTGTAGGCCAGGTGAACGGTTGTTGAGTGGAGGTGGTCGATCGGATGACATGTGGATGGAATGGAGGCTGTAGGAACTGGGAGGTTGACTGAATGGACTGGTTGTTGAGGATTCACTCTACAGAGGCTTGTGGAAGGCGTGTTGCTGCTGTTTGATTGATGTTGAGCTGACTGGTAGGCTGTATGCTCGACTGAGGGTGGGGTCAATTTCTCGGCTATGGGAACAGATGAACGGGTGAAAGTAAATGATGAAGCAGGAGAGCCTTGTGGGTGTGTTTGAGGTGGCGGTGAGCGAGAGCGGAGACATTTGGGCAAGAGGGTTGTTGGTTGGCGAATTGGTTTGCAGCCTCAAATAGGAGCCGTGTGCTCTTGTGGAGTTCCTCCCGGTGCAGTAGTTTGTTTGGCGGCTGGCGCGGGCGGAGGAATGGTGTCCTTGAGCTCAGAGTGACAAGAGGAATACTCTGAGTCTGACATTTTTTGAGGGATCTTGATGCAAAGAACGAGATACCAGAGAAGGGGAGTTTGCTTTATTTAAAGGAAAACATCTTAGCTCTGATAGAGCAATCAGATAGGCTGATTGGGGAACTAGCCATGATTAATCATTCGTACACGCTTCTCTTGAATTTTATTTATAAACATAATTTTTAATAAATAAAACATTTTAAGCAATTACAATTCTAATTGCTAGAATTTGATTTTTATAATTATATTATTTGTATTACTGCATGCATATTTTTTTATAAATATCTACTTTTATCTAACTTTTATTTAAAAGTATATTCATAGATAAAAATACGTATAAATAGTCTGGTGCAACAATAAGAGGAAATTTTCTCACAATTATGAGACATAGGACTCATAGTCGTACCTGCTCTCAACAGACCTATCCAATCTACCTGTCTGGGACCATTAACACAAAAGAGAGCTAATATATCACAAACAAACACTTCATCCCCTTCTTCATCTTTATACAGTCTGGAGACCGGATGTCTGCGTGACCCACTAACCCTGTTCAGACGCGAGATGACACGGCCGCACACGCACACCGAGAGCGCAGACACACAAAGACTGACCCTTACAAACGATCAGCACGCGGTATTTAACTCTCTCGGGAGCTGCAGTGCGCTAAATATATCGATGCTGTCTACCTTACCCACAGCCGGCTGCGTAATGCTGCCTTTCCGTGCGTAACGGTTACGGGACATCAAAATAGAGGCTTCAAGATGACAGAGTAAGTGCAGACTGGGTTTTTTCCTGACACGTCAGGGGTCCTGTGAAGGAGACCACCGCCGAGTAAACGAGTGTGAACAACTGAGCCGTGCGTAAATGTAATTTAAATCACCTCGTTCTGTCACTTCCACTGCTGTCAAGGTCAGACGTCCTATTGTATCATGTCACCGTATTACTTACAACGTCTTCACTTATATCATACCAGGGATATAAATCTCATTAAACGCATCCAGGCTTACAGGCACACACATTTTAACAGGTAGAGAGAGAGAAGAAGAAGTGATCGTTTAGGGCGTCTTGTGTCTCGTCTGGCACTGGCATGTCTGGTTGTCTGACGCCAATATCCCCGCTGTTTCCTTATGATAGTTGGCCTAACAATAGATCAATAAGCATTGCTATTGCATTGCATTGCATCGTAAGACATAAAACGGCATGCATTTAAGATGCATCTTCATTTGCAACCAGAGAGTATTCATGAGGCTGCTATTAAAGCAATATACTCTGCAGCTGTTCAAAGCATCACAGCGCAGGTTTTGCCTTAAATACAGCCTGTGTCTAACACATACAGTGGGTCCTTGTGTTTAAGGCATCGTGGAGTAAAACACACACACACACACAAATATATACAGAGAGAGCCTGAATCGCAGCCATATTATCCCCAGCCTCCCAGTGCAGTAACCATGACAACAGGATGGCTGGGAGACACTGCGCTCTCTCAAAAGGCTTCGGCTGGTGCTTTCTTCCTTCCAAAATAGACCCCAGAAGCTTTTCAAGAGCACCTCGTCCTCCATATAAAACAGAAGGGGTCCCTCTCTCTCTAGCATTTAAAATCACCCAGGCCACTCATATAACCTGAGAACGCATCGCATTTTCATGCATACCACAGAGAAAATAACTGCCGGCATTGCAAACGCACGCAACTTAACGCTTAAGCTTTAAATGTGCATCAAAGAGCAAAAGCAGTGGCGTGAGCCATACAGTCCGTTTGTGATGCATCGCATGCGTTAACCCAATTATAAGATGAGTTTACGATATATAAGATACTCACCATCAAAATATTGCAATACAATCCCTCCTGCAATTGAAGCAATTTTGGTAGCGCGCGCGCGTCTTGTCTCCCTATAACATCCGAGCGGATTGATTTGCTGTATTTAAGGAGGAAGCTGTGCAAAAGGCTCATCAGAACCGAGTCTGACACCTGCCGTTTCCTCTCGCCACCGCGTGGACAGCGCACAGCGACTGAGAGACCGACCGGCTGCGCGCGAGAGCTCGGTTGTGTGTGAGAGTGAGCGCGCGAGCTGCAGCGGCTGTCTCGTGCCCCCGCGACGCGCTGGACGAGCAGCACTTCAGTCTGTTGCTCACAGTCTTTCCTCATCAATAATACATTATAAAGCACAATTCACGCTCACTGGGGGGTTCTAAGAGAATATTCAGACTCATTCGTCTTATATAAGCCATCATGACAATTCAAAATCAATAAGACAGGGGAGAAAGACATTTTCAAATAATGGTGGCTTACATTTCAACAAAATTTAGAACATTGGAATATGAGCAGATGATCTGACACGTTTTTACTGTACAATTCAAGAAATGTATGTGTATACACACATAGGCCTATATATACATATATACATATATATACATACATATATACATATATATACATACATATATACATATATATACATACATATATA
>JAUMHR010000064.1:6494653-6505187 GCA_032361145.1 Enteromius fasciolatus
GTAATAGTAAGTTTAAAGACATTTCCTTTTTACTCTAAAACACAACACAATAATTTTCATGATTCAAAATATGGAGAAACATCTGTGATAAATCAACACAGAAAATCCCTAAACCAGACCCAATTTATATGGACTCCTGGAGTTGTTTTTGCCAAACAAGTTTTATCTTGACCATTAATGTTAGCATTGTTACTGTCCTGTGGTGTGACCAGATTTTTCCATTCTGTTCACTGCAGCAAACATCTTTTATAAATATATGATGATATTGGAATATTCCTAACAATAGCTACATTTCTATCATGGCCCTTAACTAACTGTGAAATTGAAATTTAATTTAGGATTGCTGTATCTCTGCATTGTTAAGAAAAAGCAATGGTGTTGCCATTTTCATTCGCTTTTTCACCAACTCAATAAAATCTAGTGATTAAGGGGCTGTCAATTTTTGATGAACTTATACATTAGATTTTAATGGACAGGTCTCTTCTGTTTGTGTAATTTGCATTTTACGCCAGTGCAAAAAATGAGCCAATGAACACCCACACTGTCATCCTGATGTTCATCCAAGAAGAAACTGAAAAGGAAACTGACATTAAAGAGAGAGGGAAAGAAAAACACCATTCACCTCTGCTAACGATACTTCAGAGACCTGAGGGAGGGTTTATGGGCTCTGCTAGTGTAGTTGAGTGAGAGAAAATGAAAATTGTGGGATCAGGACCACTACAACAGCAGACCCCAGACACTGTCAGTCTTAATCACTTATTCATTAGACTTCCACCCTCTTTCTCGGCCATCCCTTCTTCCCATGGGATCCGGTGGAGGCAGGTTGGGGGCGGGTGGGCCATCCCAGCTCCACAGCAGGAGGAATCCTGAAGGAGTGTCCATGTTAGGAATGTCGCAGGAAGGTGGAGTGTCCTATACAGAAATGGGGGATGAGAGGAGAAAAAACGGAGGTGTTTTTTGGGGGAGGAGGGTGAGAATGGAAGAAAGGTGTTATAGAGCTTAAACAGATGGAAATTATTGAACCATGGATGGATGGACAGATTGGAAGAGAGATGTGAAATGAGCAGTTAGAAATGAATTTGAAAATAATAAGGCAGGATTGTTCAAAAAATGTCATTGTTTTTTCGCCCTGATGTCATTTCTTATCTGTATGTATTTATTTTAGTCTGTGGAACACTCTTGAATGTAGCTATGAAATGGTTTTGCACAGTTTACACCGTGGATTGACATTTTTAATTTGATTAACAATATTCTGCTTTACCAAAGTGCTTAAATATCTTTCACTTATGCATACAGATTTTATATGATATATTGATCATTGATCAACTATAAAACGTCATTGGTTGTTGCTTGTGATGTAAAGCATTTTGCACCAGTTTAAATATAGCCTATATATAGAATGTTGTGTGAGACTTGAAAGCTGCAGCAGATTGGAGCTATATATATATAAATATTATATAGTCTGTTACTCATCATATAGTCTTGCGCAACCAGACCATCAGACTGACGGCTGAAGGTCTGGAATACATTGCATCGTTCATTGGCCAAGCATACTATATTAGCTTACAAGACTTACACCAAGAAAGAGTCTTACATGCAATAGACTTTCTAGAGTTTCTTAAAGAATTTACATATACATCCAGATCTTTCCTGAAAACAAAAAAATAAGGTGCTTTCTTCAAAAATGTACATTTATAATGTAAAATTTAGCCAGAAATAACAATCATCACGGCATCTTTGTTTCCAGACGGAACGTCTCCCAGAATATAATTTAACCAATCTGATAATGACAAAGTCCTGAAGCGTTTCCAGATAAGTGTGCCATATGCATCAGATGTTCAGCCAACGGTCCCCGGATGTGATGTCTGAGACACACACACACACACACACATATATATATATATTTATTTTATTTTTTTACTAAAAATGACAAAACAAAATAAAATCAACTTTGCTTAAATTATTTATGCCTAAATGTATTATACAATTTTATATAGCCTACTATATTTACTATAAGCAAACTAATACATTTAATGTGATGCATATGTGTTAGATCATATTACCTATTTGCATCTCTTTGATTTTACTTAATCATATTTTCAAAATGCATTCATTCAAATGGCTTAAAATCTATAAAAATCAGTTTATTGTGAAAAAATAACAAGCAATATTAAATATAAAACAAATTGTATTTATTAAATTAAAATATATATATAAACCTGATTGTGTATGCTTAAAACAGTTACAATTAGTGCTGTTACAGAAATCACGCTTAGGCATGACAAATATGTATCACATTAATTTTATTTTACAACTGTAATCCAAATGGATGCAAATTTTATATCTAATTCAAATACATAAATCTTAAATTTAATCCTAAATATTTGGTAATTGTTATGCATGTACAAAAGACTAATAAATTCTGTATAATACTGTTTATTGTTAGTTTATTTTAACTTACGCAGTGTATCTATCACGTGAAACCTTACTGTAAAGTGCTACCAAAATAAATATTTAAATAATTCATTCACATTAGCTATTCCTTTAAAGAAAATTAAGATATGGTGAGTGGGAGGAATGCATGGGAGGGTGGGTTCATTGATGGATGTATGATGGATGGAGGGTGTGATGGAAAGAAATGAATGATGGATGGACAGAGGTAGAGTGTGACAAAGACGAGAGACGTGGGAAGAGGAGGGAGAGACTGGCCTCAGGGATACTTAGCAAGCAGAGACAGTAAGAGCCAAGGGATGGCATGGACAGACTCTGATTGGTCATTTGTGGGTTTTCAGTCCAGGGATGAGAATGAAAGAGACGCCTTCGGTTTCCCAGAGGCCTCTCCTGAACCCTGGTCCACTGCTCCCAACGGACTGTTTTCTCACCATACAATACATAGTGGCTGGAGGCCAGCAGGACTGTCCAAACAGAGACCCGCATTGGACAGAAGGAGCCTGCGAGATAGTGGGGTGAATGTAAAGATGTCTGGGGGCGTTCAGAGAACTGGTTAGTGTTGCTTGGGGAAGGGGGGAGGAGCTGGAGTGTAGGCGCAAGGCATTGTGGGTAAACTCCATGGGGATGACCAGGTGAAGAAGCTGAGTCAGCAGGAGAGAAGAAATGGGGAGGTACAATATAGAATGATGAATGTAGTTACAGTATGATGACACTACGGCAATTATTTACTCACCATCATTTCTTTCTATATAAAAGATTTTTTTTGCTGTAATGCAATGCAGCCATTATTTCAGTCTTCAGTGTCACATGATGCTTCAGAAAACATTCTAATGCTAAAAAATGATCAATGTTAAAAAGAGTTAACAGCTGATTCATATTTGTTGTGAAAACTGTGAAAAATATTTGAAATTCTTAAAAAACAATGTTTCAGACACACAATAGAACACATGCTTATTCTATAATTGTTATATTTCCTATAAGGATTCACTGTTTCCCCTCAAAGCACTGTTAGATGTCAAAGCTAAGCAAAGATTCAGTTAAATAAAACAGCATCATAGCTTTGAAATGATATTTTGCTATGATTTTAAATCTTTATGACCTGCAAAACTTCACAGAGCCGTATTAAATGTGTTGCACATTTATTCACCAATATGATCGGTTTCCCTTCATCTTCGGGAAGTGGATTTGCAGGATTTTTTAGGAGAGAGGAGGATATGTGAGATGTTGAGATGCTGAAGGTGAACGGTTGCTGGGGTGCGCTGGCATTTTGGCTGGTTCATGCAGGGAAGGTTGTGGTTCAGCTGTACAGTGTCAGCCCACTGAACAGGAACAAGTCATCCCTTGACATTTGAAAAGCCTGACAAGACCATAATATCTGCAGCACTGCTAAGAATGTGTGTGTGTGCTAAAGATTAATGCAAGATCTCATACACACAATCTATTAAAGTCTAGAAGACATGTACATCATCTGAAGAAAACCTAAGTGGCGCTTACCTATGCAGAACTCACTGCCATCATGGTCCATTAGCTTTTATAAAAGTAACAGCACACTGAACAATCCACATGATTTCCTTGGAAAAGCTTCAAACCCTTAAAGTATCAACAATAGTTAATATAGTGCCTTAGCAAGCACCATCAGGTATGATAAATCTGCTCAGTCTACATCTTAGAGGTATTTACGGACATTTATTTCGTTAAACACGTTTAACGAGTTTTGAATGAGAAATTTAAATTTAATGGGTTTGAACACCTCCTTGATATGCTGCAAATTACTGCCAGGACGTCTGATGACAGAAATGTCATAGTTAAATGTCAGAGTGTTTAGCTGTAATAGAGCGAACCGACCAAACAAAGGGCCTGAGTGTTTATCTCTCCGCCACTGCTGCGATCTCTACGCTTTCATTAGCATCTGATCACTCACTGTTCTGCTTTCGTTCTGTGTGAGATGGCACAGATGCCTCTGTGCACATGTGTGCATCACCTCGACTGCTGACTATGCTAAAACAAAAGAAAGATACAGCAAAAACATGGATCAAACTACTGTGCATCTTTGGTGTTTTGTCAGTGTGGATGTCTGTGTTTGTGTGCTGCAATGATCAATAGAAAAGATCAATCTGGTCTCATAAAATTTTTTAAAATAAACCGTTTTATTTGTACACGTTTCACCGCAGAGAAACGTCCAATGAGTGGCGCTAAAACACCGATTCAATATGTGAACCCTGGCATGTTTTATTCTGTTTGTATATATTGTGGTGGTCCAGAATGGAAATATCTGTGGACTGTTGCTAAAAATTAATGCTCTATCATGTTGGAAATATGCTCTATACCAAATCCGACCCTAAACCTAACAGATAGTGGTAACCAACGCAAAACGCATTGGTTGATGCAACTGCGCCATTTCAACTACCTTTTATGCAGATCTGAACTATTTTGTCGAACTGTGGAGCTAATGAACAAATCTACCGTCCATGAAATATGATGCTGGATATGTATGATGCTATCATTCAAAAGTATCATTTTTCAAATGGCCCAGCATATTAATATTCTTTTGAAGTCATAACAAGATATTCTTCATGTGATTTTGTAGAAAAATTGCACTTTATTCATCGAAATTAAAAGAAATAAAAGGTGTCAGAGTTTTACTGACTACTGTTCATTTCTTTTGAAAACTGCAGTGATATGTACTTATTGGTACGTATTTCGTATCTCGCTGCACAATAAAGGTACAAAAGCTGTCACTGGGGCATTACCTTTTCAAAAGGTACTTATTTGGACCTGAAGGATTCATTTTGGTACCTTAAAGGTATATATTAGTACTAAAAGTGTACATATTTGAACCTAATAGGTACAAAAGTATACCATTTTTAAAAGACACCACCCCAGTGACACTAGGGTACATTTATGCCATGAGACCATATATATATTACCATTAAAACGTTTGATAATAACTGTATTAAATTGTAATAATATTTCATAATATATTCATCTGTTTTGATTAAATAGCATATGTCTTTCAGAAACATTTCAAAAATCTTACTGAGCATACATTTGCGACTGTGTACAACAAGATTTGTTTAATTTAAATAGTATTAGCATTTGCAGACAATTGTAATCACGGCAAGCATTCACATTCTATAATTAACCTAATTTACATATAACGGTGTGTCCAGCTCATTTGTGTTTGGTTAGTTTGTGCTGAAATATCAAGGCGCAGCTGATCTCTATGTTTACACGTGCAGCGCCCATGTGTGCATGTGAGAGAGAAAACAAAAGCACATTGGTTTGTACATTGTGACATTTACTCAGTATTGCGACGTGCTGTCACAAAACACAGAGCGCATAAAGATGTCAGATTCCAGCTGTCATGTGGAAAATTGACAAGAAAAACAGAAAAGCCGGTGGGAAGCAGAAATAAAAATAATGCTCATGTGACTCCCAGTACCGACCAGACGGCGGGACGCAATTATGGCTGTCCAATAATGAGCTAGTCAGCACAAGTTAGCATCAAGAGGGACAAGAAGCTAATCTGACATGCAGACATATCTATTTAGTTACCGCACACTCTTGATGTGTGTGAGAGAGAAAGATGGTTGAAGGTTTGTTTGGTTATTAACACATCCATTTTCACACACACACACACACACACACACACACACACAATTGCACACATTCATTATTGGCACACATAGTTGAATTGATATTACAGCAGTGGTCCAGGTTATGAATTAATGCAATTAGCAGCTCTTGCAAAGGCAAGCATCCCTATTACCCGAGTCATATCTAGAGAACTGCAGGTGGGCTCTTCCTAACTGAGCCAGTAATGGGGTTGTGGAAAATTCAGAACTGAAAAAGTGAAAAGTGTACCCCATAAACACAACGAAGCCTTTAAAAATAGCCGACTGACCCCTTTACATTTAAAATTACATTTTTATAGTATTAGTGCTGTCAAATGATTAATAGCATTCCAAAATAAGTTTTTGTTTACATAATATATGTGTATTTTTGTTATGTATATATTTAACAGAAATATCTTAATATACTGTATTTATGTATATTAAATTATATGAATATAAATATGTAAATATAGATGTGTGTTTGCGTGTTTATATAAACATAATAAATACACACAGTACACACACACACACACACACATATTATGTAAACAAAATCTTTTATTTTGTATGTGATTAATGGATTAATCATTTGACAGCCCTAGAAAATATATAGTTATTTTATATACCAATCAAAAGAAATGTGTTAAGCTGATGAAAGGTGACAGGACTGCTTTATATTCTATTTTTAAAGAAATGCAGTTCTTTTGAACTTTCAAACAAGTTCAAACATCAAAGAACCCTGAAGGGTTCCACAAATTATGCAGCAAATGGTTTTTTAACAAGAAATGTTTCTTAGGCAGCAAATCAGCATATTAGAATAATTTCTGAAGGACCATGTGACACTGATGATTTGACGTCACATAGAGTTTTATGCAAAAGTTTGGGCACCCCTTGCAGAATCTGTGAAAAATGTTAACAAAATAAGAGATTATACAAAATGCCCTTGGTTCTCCAAAAGGAAAGACGATGCATTAGCAGGGGGGTGAAAACTTTTGTAAATTTGAATATCTTGGTAAATTGTTCTTAAATTGTCTGCTCCTGAAAGGGGTCAAATATGCAAAAGATGCTGGAAATCTGCAGGATTTTTCTGAAGAACAGTGCTCAGTTAAAGTGCAAGGGACTCGTGAACAACTGTTAAAAAAACAAAACTGTTGTAGTTCCCAAACTTTTGAGGGGGGTTATTTTTTTTTTAATTACGCCATTTTGTATCATCTCTCTTATTTTGTTAACATTTTTCACATTTTTCCAGATTCTGCAAGGGGTGCCCAAGCTTTTGAATAAAACTGTACATACAGTACATACAGTACAGTAAAGCAGAGACCAATGAGTGTGTACAGAAATCAGCAGGCAGTCTCCTAAAACCAGCACATAAAAAAAGTGATGAAGATTTGTTCTGTTCCTGAGAAAGAACTGAGGGCCCGGACTGGAACAAAAACATAAACTCTTGTTCCAGTGAAACTGCAGAGTAATACAAACATACACAGAGAGAGGGGGAGCAAACAGAAAGGAAGACAGAGGGACAGATTAACTGGTGAATGTTGACCTTGCCAGCTGGTGGTTGAAGGAGCTACTCACACACACACCCGGATATAGCTCTCTGGAGTGCACGAGCTGTCAGGTTGGCACTGTGATGCAGTGGAGGAGGGGCCATATAGGGTGTGAGTTTATACCAATCCCTAAACATCCTCTCCAACACAAATACTGCACATGCTTACCCAAAATCCCACAGGCTGGGTGCCTCGCCATTCACAACTGGCCTGGCATGGGCCATCACAGGCTTAAATCACATCTGATCTCTGACCTCCATACGGTCAGTCCAGATCTCACACTCCATCAACAAATCTGCTTCAAACATTTGCTTGGTCTTCATCCAGACAGTCAAGATGCACGCTCTCAAAATGTTTTCATCATTAGAACAACAACATCTGTTTTTATCTATTTAATTTGTTACAATAAAATAGTTTTTTGTATATAATTTAATGAGGCTTCAGAGTTTTGGGGGGTTTTTTGTATCAAGAATTTTTAAAGTAGCAATATAAAGTGCAGTGAGCTTAAGTAAGTAACTTTGACATCACTTAAAACTTTGTTTATTGTTAAAAAACATATGACTATATTTTATTAAATATTTCATATTTTTAAATATAGTCTTTTTATTTAATATTCTTACTATTTAAAAAAATTATTCAGTTAATTTTAAATTGTATATTCATATATATAATCATAAATATCCTGGTTTAATTAAACTAAATTATGAAGAAAATAAAATTCAAATAATGTTCATACAGTTACTGTCATCCATACAGATATCCATCAATAAAGGCAGTTCTTTATAGAGACTGTTTTGTATACAGTGTAACAACATATTATAATTGTTAGATATTAAAAAGATTATTTGAATTAATAATTTGTACTACCTTCTAACGTGAGACACAAAGGTGACTGCGAAGCTTCAATATCCTGTATTGTTCAGCGATGGACAGTCATTCATTTTATTTATAATCAAACTCCAACCAGAAGAAATGAGATGAGACAGTTTCTGTATTAGCACCATAAATCCTCATAAAACAGAGAAACCAGGTGCAAAAGCAAACATCTACTCACAGTTGCGTTAGAGAGCAATATTTCTGATAAGAGAAATGTGTTTAGTTCACATCTAAAGAACAACAGTTTGAGTTTGGTCTCACACACAGATCTCAAAATATCCAACGTACATTAATCTAACCATCTAAACAAACAGCCTCTGCCAGTTCATAAATCTAGCTAATAATGTGCAGTTAGGAAGATAAATTTGCTCTCTTTAAAACTCAAGCACCACAAGGGGGCGTTGTTCAATAGTGAATTACACGACGGCCATTTATACAGTACTGTAACTGTATATCGCTTCAGCCTTTAAATTATTGATAGGTTGGAACAATACTGCAACTAATCATAAATTGCCCTACATTTGCATTTTTAATCTAATTACTATTTAGTAATTAACTTAACACTTTCACCCTTTATTAATTATTAACTACAAAAAGCAATCTGACATAATGTGCTGAAGGTCTATTGTCAGGCTCAAACCTCAGATCTTGTAGTTGCCTGCCCAGACAAGTCATTTAAATCTGAATTTAGACAGATGACATATTCTCCATTGAAATGAACCCTGATAAGCATTTGACCCAGAAGCCATGCCGTATTCTCACGTGTTTATGTTGTCACCTGAGTTCAGGCCGGTCCTCAATTTAAGTGAAAGATGAATAGATAATAATAGAAATAAACTTTCCCTGACTGTGGGAAAATACCAGTTAGACAGACATTGAACCTCTACATAAAACTGAAACGGTTTGGGTACCAGTAATGTTTACGTTAATGAGGTAAACGGACTACATTTTCTGAACATTTTCCATGCCTGAATTTCTTCTATGCAACATGACATTATTCACAGCAATATGACTCGCTGTATCATATACGGTCTAACTGCTGAAGCAATCTAAAGCCTGAAAACACACAGGCACATCACTGTTGTTTCAAATAAGCTGCAGCAGTTCATTATGCATTCAATTGATTCATGAATGCATAGGTCAGTGTCACAAATAAATATAGCAGCGATGTCTTTTTTATGCATTTAATTTGTTAAAACAATTGGTTATTTTGTATACAATTGTATTAGGGTTAACAATTTCAATTTTTTTAAAGTGGCAAGATAAGGGCAATAAGCTTATGTAACTTTTGTGTAGTGTTGAAAATATTTTATTATATTAAATAATTATTTTAAAATCTTACAATTTCTTTAAAAATTGCAATATTTTTTACCTTGAGATTGTATATTCATTTGTATGTAACACTATATTTAATCATATACTGTATAGCCTAGTTTAATTAACTGAATTATAAAGAAAATCAATTAAAATAACTTTATTTTACAAAGTCAAGGTCATGTTTTACAATATAATTGTCACGCTCAGTAATCACAGGGCAACTGAAGTAAAATCAAAGTTTGTAGGGATAACAGAAATACTTCTTCCACAGGTAAGTTTTAGGCAAGTAACTTCACAGGTCTTTTGGAAACATTGTAGGTAAGTAACTCAGGTAAGTCAAAACAGGCAATAGGATTCAGAAAGCACACATTCTCTCACAGGTAAGTAAAGGGTAAGTATACTCAAAGTTCAGCAGGTTGCCAGGTTCTTTCAATGTCTCGTGCTTCCATATGTGCTCAAAAAGTCTTTTTGTCGCTCGGTGAATAAAAAGGCTCTTTCAGAGTTCAATGAATTCAGCGATCTCTGCTGAAAAGTCAGATAAGGGGCAGACAGGTAAGATCCAGGTATTGCGGTTCAACCTTGACCTCAGCCATCGACTGAATGGCTGAGCTTGGCGTTTGTAGAGGATAGTGCAGGTGCTAATAATCAGGTGATTGGGAACGGGTGGCAGGTGTTGGGGATTGAGTGCAGTCTGTGGGTGCTGATCCGGGGACAGAGGATAGTGACGGT
>JAUMHR010000064.1:6505518-6518606 GCA_032361145.1 Enteromius fasciolatus
GGTGTGACAATAATTAAAAGCGCTATAAATAAGAACATATATTTTAGGATTATAACGTTTTCATATCCTGATTTCTGACACAAAGTTCATAATAATTATGTACATTTTTAGTGCCATAATGAATGGAATTGTCTTTTATTTGTATGTTAATAACTACATTCATTTGCAGTAATTATTCTCAGTGGTGATACTCATTAGATTCACATTAGCATGTTTAAACTGCAGTAAAAACAAAACTAAACAAAACTGCAATTTAATGTGTTTTTTTTTTCTACATCAGCTTATATTTAAGGTACTACAACAAATACTCACAGTGTAAATATTGATACATATTTAGATCTAAAATATTTAATTGTTTTTAATTACAGGGCAGACGACTGTTTTTCATTACAGCAATACATATTTACAGAAAAAAACTTAATTGTAATACAATTATTATTATTATTATTTTAAAGAAGCAAAATAGAATTTCTTTTTATTTAATTTTTTTATTCTGGAGTGAAATATGACCTATATGAAATATGAGTAAAGTAAAGCAGTTGGAAGGCCACTATTATTAATTCGGCCCAAAATAAAAACAGCAAAAACATTTATGTAAACACACAGGGACGATGCTGTGCAAGAAAATACTATTTCAGTTACTTGCTATTTCTTTTGCTATTATTTGTGATATACTAAAGTGAAAACCGCAAATCTACAGCATTTAACAACAAGCTTGATCAAAGATAGCCATATTGATATGAGATGATCACAAACACAGCTCCAAACCCCTGGAACAGCTTCAGACTCTATGGAAATCTCGTGTGTTCAAACATTCCCAGTCTGCGGGATTGCTTTGAAAGTCAAATATGCTTTGTGTGTGTGTGTGTGTTTACATACACCACGTGAACCCTAACTTGCGCTGCACTCCATTGTTGTGTATGCAGGCTCACATGGAGCGAACGGTAATCACATGAACCCATGTGGTCCGTTTCAAAAAAGAGTGGTGAAAGTCACATGACCGCAGCATGAGTCAGGGAAGAGCAAACAGGGCCACAAAACCAGACACTTCCTGTTTTTCAGAATGCACACACCTGCTTTTCATGACTCAAGTCATTTCAAAGGAAATTCTTACGGAAATTTATAAAGCATGCTAATAGGAAAACAAACATCATGTGACTCCTATTTAAATCTCGTCGAAAAATAACTGTATATTTACTCATATTCTTAACAAAAAAGTTATCTGTGTTCAAGAGTTCACCCAAAAAATTACAATTATATAATTTACTTCTGATGTAAAATAAATAAGACTGCTCCCCATTGACTTCCACTGTATAAACAACCAAACACTTCTCAAGATATCTTTTGTGTTCCTCAGAATGAAGACAGACTGGGGTGAGTAGATGATTAGTTCTCCTTTTTTGGATGAACTATCCTTTCACCGGACGACCGCCTTCATAGTGGGTGTGTAACATGTTTAAGTCATGACTGTTTTTAAAAAACAAAGGTCAGGTGATTGCGGAAAAGAGTGTTCAAATGAGATGCCTTTAAAACTGAATCTGAGGCTTGAAGTAAAACAGATTCATTTCCTTGTTGAATTAACCTTGTCTTGTGAGGCTTGATGGAAAATCACCTGTTAAGCACCTATTTCATCATCATTGTTTCTGGTTTCCTCCTTTTTTCTTATTTTTCCATGTAGTGGAGATTCCCTCAATATAGACTTTAATTCACATTTGTACACTTCAGCTCAACCCCCATGGCTTTCACAGCTCTACTGAGTCAGAGCTCTATAGAGATGCTAGTCATTGAGTTTTGTGATGTGTGAACGTCATTGTTCTCTGACTCTTTTATTGCGTCTTTATTGTTTATGGCATAGAAGACACCATGATACATTTCACACATATGTGAAAAACATTTATTGTTATTATTATCATTATACTTTTTCTTAAAGAAAAAATTACCCTAAAAATATTAAGCGTAACTATTAAATAAAAAAATGTAAAATAATAAAATACAAAATTATATTATTAAAATTAAT
Organism: Enteromius fasciolatus; assembly: GCA_032361145.1. Taxonomy (NCBI): domain Eukaryota; kingdom Metazoa; phylum Chordata; class Actinopteri; order Cypriniformes; family Cyprinidae; genus Enteromius; species Enteromius fasciolatus. The sequence continues at coordinate 6,507,536 of JAUMHR010000064.1, forward strand.
ATATATATATAAAATTAACAATTAAAATTATTACATAATGATTATTTTGATTAAATGACTGATATATATATATATATATATATATTATTTTTTTATTATTTTTTTTCTATTTTTTTATAATTCATTCATTTATTTTTTCAAAAAACTAAATGAAAACTGTCCCAAAATACCCACAGGAATGACAAACAACAGTGTGAATATTTTTTTTCTAGACAGCAATAACATTTTACAGAGAATGTAGTAAATCTTACGCGTGTCTTCAGAGCTTCAGATAAGATCTCAGCAGTGTCTCAGTTTACATTGCTGATGACAGTCAGCGTCTGTAGGGTTTAATTCAACCACTGAAATTCGTCATGGGGAAAAAAGACCTTTTGTTGTGTCATATGCTTAATTTATACCTGAATAGATCTGTGCGCTTAAAGTTCAATTATGATGTCACACACAAAAGAACATGGAATTAATAACAAGTCTAATGGTGACATGTAAATGCGCATTTACTTCTGCTGATGACCTCAAAAATTTTTGTGCCATAGAGATTAAGAAACTTTTGTATGTCGATGAAGAAATGCACCCATTCATAAAAAGGCTCAAATATCTGATATGCCTGTTTGGTTTTCTTGTTTGGTTTTAATGGTATAGTAACTTTTTACAACTTTTTTGATTTGGTGCTTATATTTTTAAAGTTAGACCACCTACACATTTTGGTCTTATAATCCCACACAAAATGCATAATTACATAAATATTTTAAGATTAATGTACTGTAAAAAATAGCTTAATATTCCAGGATCTTTAATAGTTAATATCAGCTAACACTATAGCAAACATTAACAAACAAACAAACAAATGAATAAATACCTTTGCAACAGCATTTTTTTATTTTGACTTTGTTAAACAAATGATTATTTAATTTGATGTTAATTTATACTACTTTATTAAGTATAACTTATATAGTATATAAGTATGCTTAATTTAAACAATTAAAAAATTATGTACAAATGTGAATTAATAACAAACAATTACAAACAGTTAAAGTTTTTCAGTTAGTTTGTAATATTTAATGCATTGCCTGAAAAAAAACAAAAAAAGTTTATTTATTATTCTAAAAGAAAAAAATTACCCTAAAAATATTAATCGTAACTATTAAATAAAAAAATGTAAAATAATAAAATACATATAAAATTATATTATTAAAATTAATATACATATAAAATTAACAATTAAAATAATTACATAATGATTATTTTGATTAAATGACTGAAATATATATATATATATATTTTTTTTTTTTTCTATTATTTTTTTTTTTTTTTATTTTTTTATAATTCATTCATTTATTTTTTCAAAAACTAAATGACAAACAATTACAAACAGTTAAAGTTTTTCAGTTAGTTTGTAATATTTAATGCAATGCCTGAAAAAAAACAAAAAAAGTTTATTTATTATTCTTAAAGATTATTTGTTTTATTATTTTACAAAGGATTACTGAGAAATGATCATTAACACGTTCAATTAAATGTGAAAATTTGAATTAGAAAGATTAAAAAAGTATTTCTTTCACACGTTCCAAAAACCAATGATTTGACTTTTTTTATTTTACAGTATTGTTCCTGTGTCCCATATATCGTCACCAGTCCAACCTGCTGATTTAGCAATTCAAATGTAGCTGTTTTTGTTATGCCAATGAATCACATTGAAACACACCGAGAGGGAGGAGACAAAGGAGGAGAGTTGTAGTGAGAAAATGTAAGGGAAGGAGAGAGAGAGAGGGAGGGAGGGAGAAAGAATGATGTCACACCAGTAGTGCACTCAAATACAAAAGCAGCCGAGAGACAGACACACACACACACACGCACACACACACTCACGCTGCTGCCTGTTTCACTAACACAACTCCACAGCACACTTCTCCAGCTCTGAATGTGAGTACTACTTCACTTTTCTCTCTCTCAGCACACTTCATCAGCACTCAGCAGTCTCTTTGTCCTCATCTTTACAGCTTTTTCTTTCTCTCGATCTCTCTCTCTCTAATGTGCTGAATAACTGAGACTGTTTTGGTTAGAGTTACAGCTCCTGATCTATCTAATGGCTGCTTTCTCTCCTGCTTTGTTTCTTATAGTTGCTCTTTTGCCAACTTCCAGAGTCTTTTGTGCTGTTAGTCTTTGTGTAAATGTCTCAGTCCTTGGCTGTCTCTATTGTCCATCCTTAACACCCAGTTTCAAAGTCTTCTCTGACTGCTTCATCACAGTTGTAGCATGCTGCATCTGAACTAGTTTTACTAGGATAAATTTGGTTGCGGTTGTTCCTTATCCCTCTTATTAAAAACCACAGATGTTTATGAATTGATTGCTTCTTTGTTAGTTTTAAATGGCTTTTGTTAGTTGTTTGGCGAAGAAACATGTCTGACCTGGTGCATGATTGGCTTTGAATAGAGAGGCTCTTTGTTTGAGAAGTGGTAGTGGAGTAGGATTAATATTCTGGCAGAGAGAAATAAAGAAAAAGAGAGAGTTGAGAACTGAAATGATGTAGTTATCTGCGTAAACACAACAGGGATGAAGCTACCGAACGAGAAACTACTAAAAGTGAATGTGGGAGAGAAATATAGATGCTCATTTAGCCAAAGTCAACAGAGAGAGGAAAATCCAAACAGAGCTCTGGAATAAAACAGACTGCTATGGTCAAACCCTAAACCCTAAATCCTACAGCTGCTCAGAGGAACGTTTGTCTCCTTTAACCTCCACAGGAGAGACAATCACTGTAATATAACAACTGCTTCTTCTGAGAGTGTGATTATCTCAAGTGTGTCTCCTTAAACGCTTCAGATAAGATCTCAACGGTATCTTAAACTGTACTTCTTTCTTGAATCAGTGTTCAAAAGCCTCTCCTAGGGTTCAGTTCAACTACTGATATGCGTCATCTGGATTAAAAAAATCAGAGAGAGAATTTTTCTTGAATTCCTGAATGGGTTCACAACTTCATAACAGATTTTATCACAACACTCATTGACTTCTGCTTGTCCTACGAAATGGCAAAAATATTAAAATGACTCAGACAAGTTACAATACTGTATATGTTTACTGTATACTCTATATGTGCCTAAAAATCCAGAAGTATTAAGTTAATGGTGCGAAACATTAAGATTCCCTTAATGCATAAAATGCCTTTTGAATTGAATTTTTTATAGGTAACATATTTTGGTAACACTTTATAATAAGAATCATTAGTTAACAGTAATTAACGACATTAGCAAACATGAATTTAGAATTAACAACACTTCTACAGCATTTATTAATCTTAGTTAATGTTAATTTCAGCAATTACTAATGCATTAATACAATCACTAGTTTGTTAACATTAGTTAATGAACTAAGAGTGAACAACCTAACTAAGATACGATTAAAAAATAGCGTAATAAATGCATTGTTCATTGTTTGTTGATGTTAGTTAATACATTAACTAATGCCAGCAAATGTTTCATGTCTCAAAGTTATTATGAATTATTGGGTTTAGATGTTTAGATAAATAACTTACTTTAGAGAAAATGAGGCAAAGTATTAATAAAAGGCAACAATTATTTTTTAAAAAGTCATTTATTATTTAATAAAATAATAGTAATAGAAACAGATTTTTTAAAAATGTAATGCTGTGAACATTTATGTGAACACTAAACAAGTATTTATAGCATTTTGTCTTTTTTATGAATAGACACAGTCAGACAAAATAAAGTGGGACACATTTACTGTATGATGAATTTTAAACAGTTAAACTTACATCAAAGTTACTTTATTTGACCTTCATAAAAAAGGTCAAAATACGTTATACTTAATAATTAGTAATAATTAGACGATGACAAACTACATTTTTCTTTTAAAAATCAGCCTGTTAATGACACAATGTTAAATCTAGACTGAGAGATATAAAGAGTATTATTATTATACTCTTATATACGATTAGATGCTCATATATTATTGCACATGATATAATTATCGCAACAAAAAGAATCTCAAAAATGCTTCATTAAACCTCCTAAGCTACGAAAGAACACTAAAACTACTCGGCTCTTTTCAGAAAGAGGAAATTGAAGTGGAAAGCTTTGTTGTTTTACGAGTGAAATCAGGATTAATTAACACAGAGATATAAAGGAGTCGCCCATAAAGAGGGGCTGCACAAAAACGGCAACAGATGCTTAAATGGATCTTTCTTTTTTTTCACCTCCTCCCATTTTTCTCTTTTCTTTCAGACCGAAATCACATGGCCAGAGTGTGGGACAGGAACCAACTCAACCGCAGGATCTAAAATGTCAATCTCTGGAAGATAGAGGAAGCTTTTGTTTGAAGAAAAGGACGATTAGAATTCCAAAAAAGAAGCTGGATTCTTCAGAGAGCATTTCTGTATTACAGCACACTTACTCATAAGCCTACAACACAAACAGACTCAACATGCTGCAGCAAATCCTAGCTGACATGTACATCGACCCCGATGTCCTAGAGGCCTTGAACGAGGAACAGAAGAAGATCCTGTTCTTCAAAATGAGAGAGGAGCAAGTCAGGCGCTGGAAGGAGCGGGAAGAGAAGGAGGGCAAGGAGGAGATGAAAAAAGAAAAGCGCCGGCAAAAAAAAGGTACGAACTCACACCCTTTCTAAAAATACTGCCACGTCTGTCATTCTGTAAGCATCAACAGGAGACAAAACTATTTACAGAGCTGTCAGATGCTTTTGTGTCTCTGACATGCCACAGCGTTTTTCACATTCTTAAGTACGGGGCATTATAATTGAGCCTCATAGGCCCATTAGGTATGAACTGAGCACATGAAGGGAAATTTTTACTTTTTGTTCCGATGATACATTTCCATCGTTGAATTGGACCGAATGGAGAATCTTTTGAATAGTGTGAGCAACAGTCGGCTTCGTTCACACAGCAGCAGTGCTGAATATACTTCAGTTCTGATGAGAGAGAAAACGGGCAGCATTCACACATTGCTGAAAAATGTTGTGCTGCTAAAAAAAAATTTTTTAAAGATTATATAGTGAAGGTTTTTTGAAGTAACACTGGATCATTAGAAGTGACTTTTCTGAATTGAATATCAATCGACTGACCACCAGTAACTACTGTCAGTGCTATTTCAACACATTTACAGCCTAATTAAGTCAACTCACCCCTTGCTATGTGAGCGTGGCCAATCAGAGAATCGTTCACTATTACTGAATGTCTACGCAGATCCTTTTACGCAGTTCCAGCAGAACATATGAAAGCAGCGTGTTACAAGGAACTCAAAATAAAACTTTTAACACACCCTCACTGATGTAACAAGAAAATCAATACCTGTGAGAAATGCTCTAACGTCATTTCAAGGTGAGCACATATTTTTTGAGGCCGAAGGAAATTAAGTGACCTGAAAGAGCCAAAGAATCACATAACAATACCACAGAGGCATGCTAGAGGGTGAAACCAGAGACAAATTCCAGCTTTTCAACACTGACCTTGCAACACAACACACATAAAAAAAATCACCTCGCTGTAGATTACTGTTTATCTCCATAGCATCAGCATTTGTTAGGAGTTGAGCCTTGTTTGGGATCTAACCCCTGTAATGCCGTAGGGGCCCTGCTGCTGTAAACTCCTCTAAACATTTCAGGGCTTTTTAACACTAATGCCTGAGGATGTGCTTTGCCAGAGATTTGTGCATGGAATGTTCTCAGGAAGCTCAACACGCAAAAACAATGCAACAATAAAAGAGCCATTTTTGGTTGCCCGAAGAACCTTTCAGTGAACAGTCCTTTAAAGGGGAAACATTTTTTCCTTAGTGTGAACAGCATTTAAAACATCTAAAAATATTAAAAAGTTGCCTTGTTTCTTAAAGCCCTTCAGTGAAAATTCTGACAACTCCAAAATATCCCAAATATAATTGAGTTAGTTTCTTCATCAGAACAGATTTGGAGAAATCTAGCATTAAATCACTTGCTCTTTAGTGAATGGGTGCCGTGAGAATGAACAGCTGATATAAACATCACCACATTCCACAAATAATCAACATTAGCCTCTGTTAATTAGCTTCTGGCTGCAACAACAGTCGTCTATCCATAATACATGCTTTCTCCAGTGAAAAAGCATATTTTCTTCTGATTCAAATAAGATATGTATAGACCAAGCCAGTATTTACATCTGAAAACTGTCACATATAACACAGTGAATTTTTTGATGTGCGAAAACACAGACTTTTTCAACTGAAAAAAGATTTATTGGCCAGTAGCAATGGGCGATTATACTTAATTATGGATTGTTTCTTACAAACATGCAGCTTTTAATCTCACACAGGGGCGGACTTAGCCATCAGGCAAAGGTAGGCAATTGCCTTGGGCCCCCAAAATGCTTTTCACTAGATGCGCATTAAGTATGGTAACGGTGTTTAACAAGCATAACTTTACGCGCGTTTTTCACCCACAAAAACGAAAACTTCTGAAAACGCTGCAGACCCTGCTTAGGTTTGAAAACTGGGAAGGTTTAATGCCAGTGTAAATGATGATCGTTTTTATTCTAAACGCTGTTTTAAAACGAAAACGCACCGTTGTTAACGAAGCACGGTAAAGTTAGTTTTATATTTAATATTCGCCTATGCTGCTTTAGGGAGCGTCTACAAATTTACATCTCAGTACTAAACGAAGTAATTTCACAAGCAAGCACTGCTGTTGTCATTATCTTATGTGTAGCCTTTTTGATTTTATCAGACGACTTGATTACTGTTCTGTCACTATTTCAAAATTATCCCGTTTTATGACAACAGAAACACAAATATATATCAATAAAAACATTTACTGAGAGTTTAGCTGCATCCGAACACAGTATGGACACATTAGGCTGTGTAACCTAAACAGGTTTGTTTCAGTAAATATAATAAGTAATGTAATAATGAGTACTTCTGTATCTCAACTGTATATCAATTGCTATGTTGTCTACGACGTGAAATAATAAAGTGTCTGCTAAATGAATAAATGTGGAATAATTATGGGTTATTGTGATGTTTTTATTACCTCTAATTCTGACTAAGCAAGTGAATGCAACATTTCTTGAAATATGTTTCAATGAAAAACAGACTCATCTGTACAGTACCTTGGAAAAGGGTAAGTGCATTTTTGGGTGCACTATTCTTTCAAAAATGAAAGTTTAATAGAGAAAAATACAACTCCGTAGTGCGGTTTAGATGACAGTATGAGGAAAAAACTGAGAACAAAAGTTGTTTAACAGAGCATAAATATACATGGAATTTCAAAACAACAGATGCTCGTAACAACTGTCATGAAAATATGAACCCATGTCCCATGGCTGGGAAAAAACATTCAGTTCATGGGATGGTGACGATGGAATCTGACCGAACAGGAATTGATGCTTACAACAGCATTTGCTCAAGGACGTAAATGTTCTTACGGGTGTTCCTATCAATAGCGCTGGCATCTCATCAGAAAAGCGTCAAGTCACATGAGCCACATGTAACACAGGGCCTTTGTGAAGCATGTTTAGCTGCAAAAATGAGCTGCTGTGTCACAGTCGTGCAGTTTGACTCTTATTCATTTACTTCAGTTTGACACGAACACAGTCAAGTCTCTTGATTTTCTCTCTACGGACACACAACTGACAGGGTTCACAGCTTATGTCAATGGCAGCATTGTGAAACGCAGCTGTGTCCGTCCTTCTCTCACTCAGCACTTTGTGGCCGGTTTCAGTCGCCTCAGCTGATACTGTGTGTCAGCTCTGCATCAGGGGGAGTCCAGATAAAACCTGTTGAAGTTTCTGTTGGCAGTTCGTTTTTTGTACACAGACAAACATAACTATGAGCTATCGCTGGAACTTTGCACCCGAGACTCACTGAAGAGAAAAATCACCAATAAGATCTCTGTAATATGTCACTTGTTTCTCTTTGACAGCAAATGGAGACTTCGAGGTGTGGTCAAACTAGACATAAGCCTAGGGAATTGCTATAGACACCTAATATGCGTCAATGAATATGAGCAACAGGATGTGATGTCACACTCACTGTCTTTGTAGCACGACCCATCCTATTTTTCCCGGATTTGTCCTCTAAAGGTGCAAATCAGTTAGTGGCACACATTAATCCTCACCTAAATAAAACTGTTCACTCATATGTCCTGGTAACGGTTAAGGTGTTATAAACTAATAATGAACAAAAGTGTGCATTAATGATTATGAATCGTCTCGTGGAATTACAGGATTTGATTAATTGAAATCACATTTTTATAATTTTGCTTCCTTATACATCCAGGTTTTTCTTGATAAGAATACTATTAGATGTTTTCTAAGGGTTGAGAACCAATCAAAACTATCAAATAGATGTACATATTGGATTGGAACAACAAGTAAACAAAGCAAAAATATTAATTTGGGGTGAGCTGTACCTTTAAGAAGTAACCAGGAGCAACTTCCAAGCTCCTTTGGGATGGTATGAATACATATTTTTGAGGGCTCCTTGTCTTTTATTTGTTGTTTTATTACATAAAAAGCTCTAGCTCTACCATTGATAAATTGCATTTCAAGGGTTTAAGAAACACATTCATCACCATGCAGTTACATCACACATAAGCAGCATATGTGGGTGAACCATGTGACCTTGGCAACAAGCAACACAAACAGACGAGAAAAAATACCTCATAAAAATCTGTGCCAGTTTTATATTACGTAACTTTAGCAGTTTCAGTAACACATACTGAACATTTCTAAGATTTCTGACAAAAAACTAAGTTCATTCCTGCATGGAAATGAAGCCATTGGATCTGCTTCGCTCTTAGAAATACCGTCAACCCGGAGAACAGGTTCTTTACATAACCTTGCTGGAACTGAGGGGTGTTAGGTTTTCCCTTACGCGCAAGCAAAAAATGGAAAAGAAACACAGGTCAACCCTTGCTAGAGGAAACGGTTTCACGCTGGGAAATTTTTGACATTATTTCCATAATACATGGCATTAAGATGCACTTTTAGATTATTTAGCTGAGGTGAACTGCAATCCCCTACAATCCGCACAAGGATCCTTTTTGTGGCCTCTTACGTAAGCACCACATATCAGTTGATCACACTTCATTTAATGCCTTCAAACATTTGGCGTAATCTGAGAAGGTTAAATCACACTGAAATAATGATGAGGCTGACTGGGAAGGATTCACAGCTTTTGTGGGTCGGTGCAAGTGTCTGTAAGATGATAATACAAGCCTGATGAACGGATGACATTTGCACACTTCTAAACCAGAGCAGGCGACCTATAACATGCAGGGTAAATTTCACTCAATGTCACAGCGCCATCTGTCTGTGAAGAGAACGCATTACAGAACGTAATATTAGAAATGTGCCATCTCCAAGCGGTCTGTATCCAAAAAATACAGAATATACAAAATATACAACTTTAAAAGGCTGTCAATGCAAAATATGCTTTACGCCAACGTCCCAAACCTCAAAACCATGGGTTGAGTAAAGAAGATTTAATAACAAGAAATTAGAAAAATATCAAAAATACCCATTATTTGCTCAGAATGCAAGAACTTATCATGAGCTGCGGCATCTGTTGTGCCTCTTTGTCTTTGTAACTTAATTGTTTCTGTGTTGCTCATTTATTTATCGTTTCTCAGATATTGATTTTCTTGGCATGTTTATTGTTTTGTCCTCAGGCCCTTGTAAAAGTGTGAGCTGGTTGCTGGGCAGTGACGGTGACGTGCATGTGTGTATTATCGGGGAATCAGATGAGCTCAAATCACCAAAACTCATCCTGTCCGAGCTGAGAAACAAGACAGCAGCCAACCCTAATAATATCAACAGGTACAAAATCTTTAATAATATTTAGAAATACACTGTAACCCTTTTGTACAGGGACCAATTTTCACTTTTAACCAGTTGCTATATTAGTATGTTAATTAAGCACATATTCTGCATGACCATATTCTACATCCCTAATCGTACCCAATGCCTAAACTTAACAGATACTTTACTAACTATTAAAAGCAGCGAAATAGCAGTTTATTGAAGTCAAAGTGGTAGTTAATTGTTTTGTTAAGAATTCTGTTAAGTGTGACCAAATATACTATAGAAGGGATTATTGTTGACCACATTAAATATTGATTTAAGTTCATATGTTTAAAAAAGCGACTTGCTTAAAAGTGACAGTAAGAACATTTATAAAGTTTCATCATCACTACTCAAAGAAAAAAAAGAAAGCAATAAATTATTTTTAAAAATGCCTTTGGAGCAAATATATATTTTAAGGTGTGGTGAGACTAGACATAAGCCTGGGGAATTACTAATATGCGTCAACGAATATGAACAACAGGATGTGATGTCACACTCCTAAACATATATATAAAAAAAATGACCACTAAACTGCATTTTAATTGTCACTGCACTAAAATATCTGAATACCACAATTAAATATTCCACAGAGCCATATAATAAACCTCAATAACAGCTTGCAAACTACATAATAACTAACAACAGATAAACAAATAACCAGTATTCAAATGCTGGAATGAATAGCAATCCAACTACTCTCAAACCACAGAGCTAAATGTGTTTTCTTTGTTTACAGAGCAAAAGTAGAACCTGTAGGGAGCAGCCTGACAAAACCAAGCACAGAACCAGGGGTCCAGCTTCTGCTCAAGGTGTGTGGGAGTACTATAATGTCTTGATTAAATTAATCAAATCAAAAGAAAAAAGAAAGAAAAAGTTATTTGGGGTTCTGTGGTTATGGTCGTTTTAGAAATGATGTTGTGGCAACCCAGTACAGATCCAAGCTCTCACACAAAAATGTATTGCATTTAATTGGTCATGTATTTAAATTAAATTATAATGGCTATGAAGGTACATACGAGCCAAAGAAAAAGATAAATTGTTACTAAAGCAAATTACGAATTAAGAATAAGGAGGTACATTTACAGAACATTTAAATTGTCTGATCAAATCATGGTTGCACAATTTTGGGTCACTAAGCATGAGATTAGATTCACAGGGTAGAAAATATCATTAGCTTGGTATAAAAACAGACCTTAATGGAAAGTGCACTATGACAGAACGTGTGTGTGC
>JAUMHR010000064.1:6541137-6556586 GCA_032361145.1 Enteromius fasciolatus
CGCTGCTGTCAATCAACTATTGTGGGAGTGGCCTCTGTCTGTGTGACGCCACACCGACATGCATTTGAGAATGGCTTTTCATACGTGGTTGGCCAATGAGCGTACACTTACGTTATGATAGCTCCTGGCACTTTTTTAGACCCTACTCTTAGTCCCTCAAAATGTAGTTCCTGGAACTAAAATCTTTTTTCTAGTTCTTGCGGTGCAAACACACCATTTTTGTGGGTAGTTCACAATTAGTTTGGGTATGAAATAGTTCCTGCAGTGCAAAAGGCTCTATATTTAATATCCATGGGGCAACAATCCTCTATACTCTAGGGACGTGAACCATACGTTTGCGATTGATTTTAGTTCTGTATTGTGACATACTTCTGATAGAAACAGAATATTAAATGAGGGAAATAGAGAAAATGGCTTTTTTTTCTACACACAGTTAAAGGGGCGTGGTTAAGGATGTCATGCACATGCTGTCAAACTGTCAAGCCGTATTTCACAAGGAAGGAGAGTTTTCTGATTTGGATTAAAGATTACGAAGGCAAACAAAACATTTTTGTGGATTGACTTGCATGAATGAATTGTTCTATACTATATCTGCTATGTTACAATGGGTTATTTGGTTAAATTTTGCCCATTGTTTTACAAATACTATGAATTTTCACATGCTACACTTTTCTCTTACTAAACAATATATAAGAACACATATACAAAGTAAAATTGATTTGTGTACCACGTGTTTCAAGCAACAAGTGTATATTGCTGCATGGATGTTAACATAAACTTAGCATCAGTTTTTATGGTCATTTTGATCTGTCATATGTCAGCTACTGTTAGCTAAACTGTTGACATTTTCGAAGCATTAACTACCTAGTAAACTCTAAAGTATGTTTCAGACATTACCTCTGCTCATGCAGTATTCTGCTTACACTTGCAACACACACATTGAATGGCCTCTCTCCTGTGTGAAAACGTGTCCTTGGCTCTGTTGCCATGGCCAGTAACTAACCCGTTCTCACCCTCTCAAGCATCTCTTTCCTCTTTCCTAAAAACTTTCCTAACTACCAGGTGCATCTCTCTTACTTTAGTTTCCAGGTTTAAATTGTCTCTCTCCTTCCTTATTTTATATTTCATCACTATACTGCTTTCTATATTGGTCCATCCTCCTCCACAAATCAGTAGCGCTCTCTCCTTCTCCTCCTCCCTCTCCCTCGCACTCGCTCATCCTGCCATCCTGCCGGGCAGCAGTGCCCGCTGGCACGTTGGCAAGCTGGTCTCGCGACGGGCACGAGCCAGCGAGGACAGCAGGTGACACAGATTTGCGGAAAAGCAGAATTAGAGGTGCGGGAACCACCGAGGGGGAGCACTCGCGCGGAAAATGGGAAGTCAGGGAATAAGGAAAAAAGGAACACTTAAAAGTTAAAACTGATTTAATGAAGCTGCTGCTGGACTTGATTCTGAATTTTGATGGTGTTAAGACTGAGTTTAGAAACAAAATTAAGAACATAAAATAACCTCCAAAGCTCTAAAAGCCAACAGAATAGTTTTTTTTGTCTATGTCTACTGACCATCATCCACTGCATGAATTTTTGTTGGCCAACTGATCTCAATTTTCTGGGGTGAAAATTCATGCTCTTACAAATTCTTTTATTTTTAAAATAAAGACTGAAAGAGTTGTTGAGATGGTGATGTTGGTGATGGTGATGTTGAAGTCACGTAAATTTCTGGTAAATTTCTTTATCCCTATGTTTAACTTTTTACTTCTAGCGACTGTATTTAAAAAAAAGTTGTGTTGATTTGTGAAGATTGCCAAGATTGGTCACAGAGCTTATTCAGTGTGAACACGGATTACACAATTTACAAAACGGCACAGTATAGTGCACAAGTTTACCTCAGATGGCATTTATTTATATTCAGAAATGTATTGGGATTTTTTAAATTCAGTTTTGTGTAACAATTTATTAGCTTTGATAGTCTGATTAAATAATACTACTTCTTCCAATTGCGCTCTTTTGTTTACTCCACGGCTGCGTTCCATTCTGAAGGGCTCATCCCTAAAAGGGTTTAGCCTACTGAGTTAGAGCTTCAAAGTAATGAAGGGTGTTGGGGACCTAATAACACTTCCTTGGAGCCCAAATCGGTGTCATCTTGCTGAGCCAATCAAGATTTAAACCTGTGCAAAGAATCATGGGTGCAAAGTCTGTTAGCTGTAGCCTTTGAAATCCATATAAGACCCCCTTGAAGTGGCTATTATTGAGCATTTTGCTTTGGAACAGCTCTTCACTATGGCAGCCATAATTGTTCTCACTCCGGAGTGAACTTCAGAGGCAGAAATATCCCATTTTGGAATGCAGCAGGTTGTTTGAAAATTTGCATACTGTGCTTAGTGTGCATACTGTACAGTTCAGAAACAGAAAGAGTAGTATAGTAGTGTGGTATGCTATTCTGAACACATCCATTGTGTGCACTATGCATCAGACGGTCAGTGAACGGACTGTGGGCGGTCTGTGGGCATGTTGCCTGAGGCTTTTCAAAAGGTAATTATTATTTCAAAATTTGCAAAAAAAAAGACAACTAGCCTTATGTAAAGCAAAATAAAATAAAAAAACACTACTGAAAAATGAAACCAATTCAGAAGATGTGATTTTTAAACTCTAGATGAGGAAATCACAACAGGAAGGTAAAATATGTTCCAGTGACACTGAAATGGGGGGTGAAGAAAGATTGAACAGGATACTGGGAAGTGTCGTGTAGCCTGCAGTGGTCAATTCCCCACGGTACTGCTTCCTTTGTCAAATACCCTCGCAACCGTCTTCCACACACACACACACACACAGACAGTGCCTGAGGGTTTATGTCCACCATCTTATCACCATGCAGTGGCAGCTCTCTCTCTCTGGACTCTGGGTGAATTCCCTGTGCTGTCAGGGCCCTGTCACATCAGCAGAGCTAACAGAATATAAGAGAGAGAGGGAGATATATCCAGAGTGAGATAGACAGAGGGAAAGGTGGACAGAAAGAGAGAGAGGGGGAAAAAATACTGTTTGTGTACTGTATAGATTTACAGCCATAGGCTACGACTCTGCTAACCTTCCTCCACCCCTCACAACCTCAGCTCTACTTCAGCCTCTGCTTCAGAGATGCACAACTGCATAAAACATCCTCGGTTAGATTTCGGCCCTCAAGCAAGGTGTAGACTTCACCTGCAGCAACTCATGCAAGCTTGAACTCGTTAGCTTATCAATTTCAAGCTGAGGAAAAAATTCTTAATGTGACTTGGTATAGCACAGACAGGAATATTTATCTGTATGTAATGATGTATATTAAGCTGTGTAATGTTGTATTAGTCCGTGACGATATACCTTTATGTGCTCAGACCACCTTAACATTGCAACCAGGCCAAATATTAGGATGGGAGAACTGACATATTCAAAACAGTAAGATTTTTTAACAAGCGCCAATGAAGAACCACCTAGCAATTCCATAGCATTACATTAAGGTACTCACTTCACTTTTGCAACTGAAAAGCAGCATGCTACCAATCTTTCACAACACCTCAGCCACTGCACAGAAACAACCTGGATGCCAGCTAGAATTTGAGGGCTGAGGGCAACGACACATCAATATGCAAAAAAACACAATAGAGACCACATAGTAAGGCCATAGCAATGTGTACAATCATTAAGAACACCTAATCAACCGCAAAGTGACATGCTGGCAACCACTCAAAACATTTCCATGTAATAATGCCTTAGAAACCACATAGCAACATGCTAAAATCATTCAGAACACCTTTGCAACCACATAGTAAAGTGCTATTATCAACAACAACAGCAACAACAACAACAAAAACTCATCTAAAACCACATAAGCAGCACCTTGGCAATCAGACAGAATCTGGGGATATCACTGAGACTTAGGTTTGGTTTTTCACTTAGCCTAGTATGGAAACCACCAAGCAATGCTCTAGGAACTACATTTCAGACTACTTAGCAACAGCAAAATGATGTCATGTCAACCAGTTAGCAACAGTAAAACAGTTGAATCAGAGATGTTGAGAACGCTCCCAAAGTCTTCCCTTGGAACTGAGGAATGCGGTAGTAAAGCGTGTCATGCAACGCATTAACATTACTTTCCCGCCAGAACATGGCCGCTCTGTTGGACCGAGTGGCAAAAGAGCCTGCTGCATGACTGGATTTAACAAGGAAGCTGCGAAAATGTGAGTAAAATAACGAGAATAAATTTAAACTAAAGTTTGTGAGACTCGATATAGTGTTCTTTCCTAGTGTTTCCTACGGTGGCCCAGAGAGCTCAACGTGCTGCAAACTTCAGAAAACACATGCAAACAGAAAAAAACACATGCAAACAGAAAAACAACAACAACACATTAAGAAAACATCATCATCAGTTTGACAACACAGGCGCTGCAAACACAGAGAGTATCTGAGAGTAACTCTAGCTAACATAGCATTAAAATAATGTTTCACAGTTAAGTGTATTATTTGTCAGATTAGTCTAATAATATCCAAAAGACCGTATGATCAGGTTGTTAAAATAAATACAAACAACTCCCCTTTTAGTTCAGCGACAACATCTCTGCTCTGCCACGGAACAAATATGCTGCGTCCGAAATCGCATACTGCTTAAGTAGGTACTACATTTAAAACCGAACGTACTACCCGACCGATAAAACAGTAGGTACTATATAGTATGAATGGAATTCGGACGTACTACATCCGCCATATTGATGTTGTCACGTGTCATCCGTCGTCACAACAGCGCGACAACTTAAACTTTCAATCAGTCATCCGATTATTCAGATTGTGTTAAACAAGTGTAATTTATTCACAATAAACAACGTTTTCTTCCTGAGGTGCTTACACTTAAAATGAGCCGCGTCTCCACTTTCCGACATTTCTTCCTCTCCCGGAGCCTCATGGGATAGGAAAGTGTCCATGGTATGCCTACTATAGAATTCAGCCGGAAGCAGTAGGTCACCTGGGTACTTCATGCCTACTGAATTTCTAATGCTTTGAATTCGGACAAACTACTCACCTCGCATGCTGTTTTTTGCGTCTATAGTAGGGAAGTAAGTGATTTCGAACGCAGCAATAATCAGGTCCCAGATAGGTTAGTCACTTTTTGAGGTCCCCCTGAAACATGTTTGCAGCACCTTTCTGTGTTTGGTTGCATTGTGAGAATTTGCAGTTTGCATGTGTTTTTTTCTGTTTGCATGTGTTTTCTTAAGTTTGCAGCGCGTTGAGCTCTCTCAGCCACCGAAGTTTCTAAGTAATCAGAGATCCAGTGGTCCAGTATTGACATGCAGCCAAGAATCGTGTTTGCTGAAATTTATATCTGTCTGATTTCAATGCCAGGGAAATACAAAAAGCAGATTTGCCTGTTAACTGATTTTATATAATCTTGTCATATGGTTCAGCTAAAAACTAATATTGTTTTCATCATTGTTTATTTAAAAACATCCAGTTATGCCTTAGCCTCAGACCTAACGCACATGGACAATTGGCTAAACGTCTGATGTATATGGCACACAAAAATGGAAACAGTTCAGTCGTTCAGTCGTGACATGCCTTGATCAATGAAAGCTACCATGGATTCCAGACCTTCAGCCGTCAGTCTGAAGGTCTGGCTATGCAAGACTATGCAAAATATAAGATGCTACATTTTTAATTGATAAATAGCCAATATGATGTATAACAATAAAATACTTAGCATATGATTTTAATGTAAAATTCTACTTATCAACATAAAATCATAACTAAAAAAACCCATGTTTCGCTGCCTGAAGTCCGTTTCTTTGAATAGCAGAGATCCATTTGCTTTTTTAAAAATTTACCTCAGATTTACTGTGGAATCTATTTGTAGAGTCGATCGCAAAGCTCTTTCTCATTTTAGATGTGTTTTGTGTGCTCTGTTGTAGCATTCACGCTGACAACCAATGTTGCCATTCAGTCTTTTTGCCACTCTGTGGGCGGTGTGGTGCCAAATTCTTGCCATAATCTGGTATAGGGGTGCAGAATTCTACAAAACATATAGTGGAACTGCAGTCCCTCCAGCTGACATCATGTGCAGTATGTGTATGTGCTCTATAGTTCCATAAAAGCAATAGTTCCAGCATTGAAGTCTATTCATTTTCTATTCAGTGTTTTTCGAACACAACCAGAAAGTTGAAGAAATCACACCATTCTTTGACATTTTAATGCTCTTGGAAATGTAGCCTCTAATGGCATTTTATGAAACGCATTATAATTGTCTTCAATGAAGACAAAACCATATTCTCGCTGTCATATTTTTTAGTCTTTCTTTTTCTCCCTATAGAAGGCTGAATGAATTTCCGGGAAGAACGCCCATTCAAGGAATACAATAAAGAATTTTGATGAATGTAATTGGTTGACCTTCACAAAGTATTTTAAACAATCTTTTTTTAATATTCACTTGTTGTGACTATCATATAATAACACTGAGATGTAAGTTAATCTTTTTTAAATGTAACATTTAAAAAAAATCTAAATTTTTAAATCAAGTGTTTTGTTAATTTCTAAATATACATTAAAATGCAAAACCTAAAAAAAATTAGTAAGCGAGTATGACCAGCAAAACTATTTTGAGCAACATAAATATCAAACTGCCGTATGAATATTGTTTTCTTTATTTTAACTCTAAATACTACTCTAATTGTAACATAAATAATGTGCGTATTAAAAAAGTGTAATATTTTATTTAGCCAATCATGGATCATTTTTATTATTATTTTTTTTAAAACTCCTCAATATTAATATCCAAAATATTAACTTAATAGAACTGAACTACAATAATTTAGTTGATTACATCTGAGGGTTACTCTTCATCACTATCACTAAATGCGATTGTAAAGCGTTGTCAGTGTAGTTATCAACACACACAAAAATGCACATTATTTGTTAATAATTACCAGAAGTTACTGCAAATATAGTGAAACTGCTGTCTATTCTACTTAAATCCATTCAAATACATTGACAGTGCTTGTATGGAACTATTGACATCTTCATGAATGACATGACCATGTGCTGGCGAGGTCTGAGCATGTCGCAACTCTGGCTCTCAGTGGCTCTGGGTAGAATATACGCCTAATAGAGACACAGTGGAAACCCCATAGCAATGCCCTAGTAACCATGTATCAACATACTAAAACTATACAAAACACCTAAGCATCTGCATAGCAGTACCCTGGCAATAAGAACACCAGAATAGGGTGAATATCATAGAAACACATAGAAAACCACCTAGCAACACCCTACCAACCACATAACGATATGCTTAAAACCAACCATAGTACTCTGTCAGGGTTTTGAATGGAAAAGCAGCACTCTAAAATCTAGTTTTAAGAGGAAAGCTGTTTCTTGCTGCCACAGACAGCAGAGAGGCATGTAGAGATCACATTGATGGGTTGTAGCAAATAAATGTTAAAGACAGATAGACAGAGAGAAGCATGATGGCTCGCGAGTGGAAAAGCAAGACACTGAAAGCAAGAAACTGGCAGAGAGGAAGAGAAGAGCAAGAGAGTGAGTGAGTGAGAGAGAGAGAGAGGACAGGCGGCTGTAATTGGCAGTCATTCTTTGTTGGAGAAGGCCGCTGGCTTTAATAGGCTCTGTTGGTGACTCGAGCAGTGAGGTGAAAACTGTGTACACACACACACACACACACACACACACACACACACAACCACCCATCCCCCAGATCTGGGAAGTGCCTGACCGCCCCTCTCACCTCCCATTGCCCTGCACCATACCATCAGAACGAGTGAGAAAGAACGCTCATGTCGTATTACTACACCAGCAAATATAACCTCACAAACCCTGACTGAAGAAAAAACATTCAAAGTTCACGTTAATGTGTTCATGAAATCGGTTTCACTCCAGTTTTGACGTATATGCAGTAGTCAAGCAGCACAACACTAATGTCGATTTGTATTAGGGCGTAATTGTCGAATGGGCCATAATTCCCGTTGGTAAACGCTGTGTATTGATTGGTTTGGAGGAGATTGTCGGATAGCGGTCGTGTCCAATTAGGAGCTAGATGGCCCTCTCACAGTTCGCAAGGCTAAGAAACATGACATCATCATGTGTGAAGGGTCTACGAGATGTGTGATTTCAACTCTGAGCACATCTGAGTTTATTTAACCACACCACTGGAGGGTTTTTAAAGGGGTCATGAACTTTTATTATTTTGTACTGTTCTCTGAGGTCCTCTTATAATGTCGTCAAGATTTTCACATCAAAAACATCATCATTTATTAGCAATAGGCTATTTTCTACCCTGTTTTGACCCTTACCATCAGAACACTGATTTCTGCATAGACCATGTGCCACTCTTGTCATTTACCAACTACAAGCACGAATCAGTGGTCGGGACTAAAAAATCAGTGATGTAGAAGCAGGCGTTGATCTTTTTCTGCGGAGGAGGTGTTCAGACACACTATTGCATCATAAATTGGCACATTCCACAACGTTTTTGCAGATTGGCTTCAATATACACTGTTTTAGACTAACAAAAAGGTTTTTAAACTAGTTCTGAAACTGTCAGGATGTTTTCTAGTACAATGACCACTTATATGTCAAAAGAACAAGGAAATTTTGAATAATTCATCCAAACACACAAGATCTGTTACTATTTATTCTCCCTCATTTTTTTCCAAACCTCTCTGACTTTTTCTGTGGAATGCAAAAATATATTTTGATAGATTTTTAAACATCTAATAAAAAATCTGAATCTTTGATTGGAATACATTCAAACAATCTTTATAGTAGCAACAGTAAAAACAACCAGTAATAAGAACGATCACAATATAATATAATATTCATTCAAATTCATTGGAACTAATCTAAATCATAACTAAAGTTGATGACACAGAGGAATAATATCACTGAACAATTAATTTTTCAGCTGATGAAAGATCTATCCATCCATCTGGCTTTCAAGAGTTCGAGTGCACGCTTAAAATACCAGAAATAAATAAAGAAAATAAAATTGGAATGACCTGGGGGGTGAATAATGTTTTCGTTTGGAGTCAACTATCCCTTTAATGCCTCATTATGAAAAACTGAAGCCATATGTTTAGGAAAAATCAATCAACCAATGAAAGCCATTTACACACTAAGACCAAAGGTCACGAAGCAATAAAACTAGGTCTAATTATAATCAACAAAGCCATCTATAATACAACTGCACAACACTATTAATCAGTGTCCCATTGTTGATCATAATGGGACTTACCGAGTTATATTTCAATCTGTTTGTCACTCATATTAAAAGAGGTTTTGCAGGGAAACCAAGTTGATACACCAAAAAGCATAAAAGTGCATCTCTAGAGAATTGGCCACTGGGTCAGAGAGGAATATAAAAGTATACTATGTTGACATTTTGTGTGAGATTTAATATTTTGTTTGTGCAAACATGGAAGATGTTGTCTTGTGTGTTGCGCGTGTTTGACAAAGGAGTGAAAATATAGAGAAAAGGTCGCAGGAGATTCAGCTGCGCGGGTTGCATGTTTGCGGCGTGGAAGGGGGGGTGAATTAGATGGCTTCCTCTCCGAGAGAGACCTGACCGTGGCCAGCAGCGTTTCTCTGCCACCGTACGCAATTAAAGCCAGACACTGCCTGGACAAAGGGGGGGTTGAGGGGGGCCGGCAATCTCGAGGAGAGGAAAAAGAAATCTTTCTTTCCGTCTGTGCTGATAGTCCTCTCCCGAGCCTCCGTTCTGGTAGATTGGCCTGTGAAAGCACTGTCACCATGTGAGGTTTCACTTCAGAAAGATCTGTATTTTTGCAGATAGAGAAAAATTACACGTCTGTTTGAAAAGGCAGAGTTTTTCCCAATGTGTGCTTAAAATGAACTTAAATGACAGCGCCAGCGTGTTTCTTTTTCTCTGAATTAGTGGTTGATTCTTCAAATACATAAAATGGCTCTATATTCTGATTGGACGAGACACTGTAAATAGCCAAAATTATGTTGCGTTCACGTCATTGTCGGAATTACCGTAATTACTGGAAAATGAGAACTTAGAGATACTGCTAAGGGTTGTTTATGTCCTTAGACTCAAAATGGTTTGATACCATGGCAACTGACACCAACATGGATCCATGTGCAACTTTGTTGCTGTTGTTAACCGTAAAAGAAACCATCACTAAATTAAACTGACCTCTAATCTCTTGCATTTAGCAAAGTATACCAAACAATACTGAATACAATATAATGGCAAATCAAGTAGAAATGTGTACCTAATTAGCCTTTGTGCAACTTTTTAAAGTTTTCTGCCAATTTTGTTGTTTTACCACGATGTCACAACAGATATCTTAGATCTTTAATAAAGAAGAGCCACTGCCTGTATCAATAAACTAGAACTGCTAACACAGCTTGCTTTGGGGAAACATGTTTGGAAACAGTCATCCAAGCATGGTGCAACTAGTTCTTCTGTAATGTGCTTTTGATATCTGCCAGTTAAACAAAAGAAGAAGACAATAAAGTGGAAAAGATGAGGTTCATATAACATTCGAACAGGGGCACTACAGCGATCTGTCACAATATGTTATGCATATTGAATCATTTATATTCAAACAAAAGATTACATGTGTACATTCTGTAACACAAAGCAAAATTAACATTACTCACCTTTCAAAAATACAAAAAAACAAGGCAGCCTTGCCATCTGATTCCGGGCCTTCCTGCTCCTTGAGTTCTCTCCACTGCTGGAAAGCTGCTCTGATATTTGTGCGGGTCCTACCGCTTGTCTGATTGTAACCTTTCTTTTTAATGCTTTCCCCCCCCCCGATTTATTCCTTTTTTTATCTGGCATCTCTCTATCTATAGTCAATATACTAATATCTGTTCTGTGCGCTCAAATTGAGCGCTTTCTTCGCTATCATTGCAAGGCACGCCCCCTTACTGGTGATTGGTTACAGCTGTGTTTTAGGCCTCGTCAGACACTGTGGTCTAAAGATTATCAAAAAACACTTGGTGCACCTTTAATGCCCAGATTTATATCAGCTTAGAGCAAAAACAAAAGCTAGAAGAATTTTTTAATACATTAGTTTAACTCTCCTTTAAAGTTAACCATAAAAAATCAAGTCGTTTTAAAATTTAAAATGGAATGAACTCGGGCTATTTAAAAGAAGAACAACATTTTAATAATTTATATGATTTGGGTTTTTTTATGTACGCTATTCCCCATTTTGGCTACGTTTAAAATACCATTCTCAATAACTTGTTTAGGGGGTAAAATTAGGGATACGATTTAATCAAACACGAGCCGGCTGCGAATATTTTGAGACTAAAATAAAGAGGACAGAGCAATATAGCAGAGGAGGAGGAGGATAGAGGAGATGAGAACCGGACACGTTGTGCTTTTCCGCCGTCTCCCAGCGGGAGTGTAATATCGTGGCTCCTGCGCGCTGACACGCGCACCTGGAAGTGCCGCTATGCTGCTCGCAGCACTGCACCAATTATAGCGCAACATCTCGCTCTGCCGTTACCATAGTAGCGCCGTGCTCCTGTTCCCCTGGAACGAATGAACCGTGGGGGAGCGAATATCTTATCAACCATCGCCCTGGTTACCGCGCTCTCTCTCTACGCGCGCCCCGTCGCTTGAGTGAGAGGCCAGAGCAGGCGCCCTAGCTGCAAATATGTGTGTGCGCGTGTGTGTTTTGGACAGAGCTGCAGACGTGAGCACAGAAGGGTCTGGGTGATGTTGATAAGACTGAAGGAGCCTTTGCAGCGTCCCTCAGCCGCTCTGTGATCGTGGGCCATCATTTCAGACGTGCACACGCACCCTAAATTGCATGCTAACGAATCTGATTTGCTCGGATATACAGATTCGACGTTGCATGTGGGGCAGGGCGGCGTTCAAATCGTTTCTGATGGCCGTGCACCTGGAGGAGAACAAAACACGCTCGGCCCCCTTTCTACGCAACCCCCACACACTGCGTTTGCTCTCTCCCCATGCGGCCCTCTGGCTCGCTCGCGCTCATCGGATTGATGGCCACGAGGAGTGAGACAGACAGACGCGGCCTGTAGAGAGAAAAAAAGCTTTCACACTCTCATTCACTCCTACACCGCGGACAAAAATATCACGCTCAGTTCACTGGTTTAACCCACCCACAACACACACTCACTCACTCTCACACTCGCACACGGTTCAGTCAGAGGAAAATTATGAGTGCTCATTGATTTCACCTCACATGACTTCCTCCGTCCCTGACTTTGTGAACGCAATCCCAAAATGAAAGCAAAATATCAAATGAGCATATTTGAAAGCACTTAACATCGTGACTAAAACTCAAGACAAGTAATAGTGGTTGTAACCATGCTATAGAACGACATATTTCAACGACCACTATAGAAATGTTTGGTTTGCACCTCGGTTTATTAAATTGAGGACTGCCAAGACCTCAGAATGGTTGGCTTTGGACACATATACATGCATTCATTTACGCAGACCTATAATTTTGGCCCCATATGGCACGGGAACGGCGTGCTGTTTTGATTTTGACTTGAAATCATTTTGGTATTGTGCATTTCAATCAATCTTGATCAGTATTGGGGCGAATCTGTTCAGTAGGATTCGAGCACGAAGAAGAAGGGGGGGGAAAAAAAAACACCAAAAAGGACAATTACAGCTAAAACAAGAAGGAAAAAAAAGTCACTTATCCATCTTGGTGTCCATGTTACGTGGATGCCCTTAAGCCCCTTTCACATGAATAGCGCCAATGCGTGTCTCAACAAAAGCATCAGGCGCTTTGCCGCTTATGTGCAACGCGTTACGGATAGCTTACAGAAGGGTGAGTTTACATGGTTGCTGGGTAGAAAGAAACCAGAGAAGCGTTCACAATGAAAATGAAAGTGCTAACATGTTTGTGAGCTTAAAACAGAAAGGAAATTGCTGGTCGAACAAGAGTTTAGGAAACTTTTCTCTCAGTGATCTAGACAGATGTTGCGTGGTACAGCTCACGGTGTCTTAGTGGGGCATTGTCTGCTTGTCTATATTATGAAAACTCAGTGACAAATAGCGACTATAGTTGAAATAGTTTAAGCATCATAGAACAACAATTGTACATGTTCAATGACGCAAACCATGTGAAAAGGACTTAAAGGAGTACTCTAGATCAGGTCACGGCAATAAAACATCCTAATCATAGAAATATTATTATTACGCATCAATCATTTCCTGAAGTTTGGAGGTCCTGGTCTGCTCAGGGCCATGTCTTCCATGAGGCTACAAGAAAAAGGAGGCGGGTCCTACGCATAGCTGGTCTACATAATGTAGTTCCATCAGCTTCGCCTGCTCTCCAATCCCAGTAGGCCTACAGCATTTAAAAACAAACAAACAAACAGAACATCAAGCCCAAAAGCACCTTTCAGGCATGTTTGTAGTAAGGGATGCTACATTAGAGCGTTTTTCATGGTCGTCTTGGTATCAAATATTCGTAGCAACTTGAAAACTGAATGACAAATCAAAAAACCTTAACATAAAAAGGCAATCATAACATTGAGGCAGTCAGTAAGAACCACTGTGCTAAATTACAATAGTGCTCCTTAATTATCACAAGCTTTAAAACAGAGCCTTGGGATTACATTCTCTAAACGAAATTACGGCATTTCTCCACACATGAACAAACAAAACCACTAAACACACAAATAAAAATGATTGTCCGTTTTCCATTTGGCGGCAAATAGTTCCAGAGCATCCAATAAAGGGCAAGATTCCGAAGTAGAACTCACACGGTTCTGAAATGGAACACAGGAGAAAAGAAAAAACGGAACGATGTTCCGCCATTCACTGTTTATTTTTGGTTCAGGACATGTTCGTTCTCAAATAGTGCTTTCATTCCGCTCTTCGTTTGTTTTATTTGTTTGTTTGCACCCAGTGTTTACAAGCACCACAGCTTTCCGAGTGGGAGTGGCGTCACCGTCCATCGGGAGTCCTTCATTATGGGATGGAAGTCATGGGGGGAGGGTCCAGCTGCCCTATGGAAACCATCGAAAAGGAGCTCCGGTTGGCAGCATCACCTTCTTGGAAAGACAGAAAAGACAGAGGAAGGAAACAAGGAAAGAAAACAGCATGAGTCATTGATAAATCGACATAAACAGCAACAATGGAGCAGTAAGAAAATGGGAAATGTCTCATTAAACTGGACTCTCAAGCCTCATCTCCAGACCTTTTCCCTTTTTCGTCTCAAATCCCCGTCTTTCTGCGGAGCCAGACTTGCTAAGACCGTAAA
The DNA here is from genome assembly GCA_032361145.1 of Enteromius fasciolatus. NCBI lineage: Eukaryota > Metazoa > Chordata > Actinopteri > Cypriniformes > Cyprinidae > Enteromius > Enteromius fasciolatus. Next base: position 6,555,401 of record JAUMHR010000064.1, read on the forward strand.
GGGCTGAAATACCGCAGTGGTGCAAATGGCAGATTTTTTCCCAGCCTGCTTTGGGACTGGGCAGGGGTAGTCTATGGCTGTGGGACTTTGGGAGAGTGGAGACAACGGCAGTGTTTCCTGGGAAGACGTCCAGAACGAAAGAACGAGGGACCGAGGGAGAAAAAGAGGGAGGGGAACGTTCCCTTCATCATGAAGTAACATGCACAGGCAATGATTTCACCTTACATGACCTAGTCCCTCTCTCTGTTTCCCAAACACACTCTCCCACTCTCTCATTACTCTCTGACAGGGCTTTGGCATTTGTACGCGCGCACACACGCATCCAGACCCCTTTTCCCTCATCGACCCCATAGACAAGCCAACACAGATGGGCTGTCGGCCCATGCACATGGCCAATCAGACAGAGCGTGAGCGCATGGACAGACACACACTCACACACAAACACTCACCAGATTAATTTCGAAGGTTATTTTTTAACCCATCATCTCCTCAGTTTCTACATCGCACACAAACACAAACACACCAATACTCAAGAATGACAGTAAGAATAGAGAATCAAGGACAAAATAATCGCAAACACTTTAATCTATAAGCATTTGGGTTTTATTTCTACTTTTTGACACAATAACCAAATAATCATTACACTATATAAATCAAATATAAATATGCATTCTAAATAATAATAATAATACTTCCTTTGTGTTTCCATTTCTGCAGTCATTTATGTTAGATTTTGTACAATATGAATTAAATGATCATTGTACTACAAAAAACCCAGTGTTTATTATGAGGTTTTAATAATTACAATAATTATACAAAAACAACAATAACATAAGAATAATAACTATAATAAATTATTATTTTAATGCAGTTCTAATAATGCATTATTTCTAAATGATTATTATGCGAAAAAATACAAACAAGAATTTTAAATATATACATAAAGAACTTATGAATAATAATAATTATTATTATGAAAAATAAAATATTCAGAATGTATAGTATGCTTTTATTATTACTGTTGTACTACTACTGTTGTTTAATTAATACTATTTTTTATTATTTATGCAATTACATTAGTATTGTAATTGTCAGATTTTTGACAACAGTAACTAATTAATAATAATAATAATAATGATTTTTTCTCCAAAGAGATACATATATATATATACACACATTATATATA